>BQNB010069580.1:0-31514 GCA_026074375.1 Tanacetum coccineum | reverse complement strand
TCCGTTGGCTATTAATGGAGGTAACTTGTACACCTTAGTAATAGTAGATGATTATTCTAGATATACTTGGACTAAGTTTCTAAAAACAAAAAACGAAGCTTTTGAGAAATTTGAAATATTAAGTAGAAAAATTCAAAACTAACTAGGAAGTTCTATAGTAGCTATTAGAACGGATTATGGTCGGGAATTTGATAATGAAGTATAATTCAGAGCTTATTGTGATGCACAAGGCATTACTCATAACTTCTCGGATCCACGTACTCCACAATCAAATGGGGTGGTAGAAAGAAAGAATCGGACTTTACAAGAAATGTCTAGGATCAAGTTAAACGAACAATCCATTCTACAAAAGTTTTGGTGTAATGCCATTGATACGTCAACTTACATTCTAAATAGAATTTTAGTTCGACCAATACTAGGAAAAACCCCTTATGAAATATTTAGAGGTAGGAAACCCTCTTTAGAATATTTCAAAGTGTTCGGAAGCAAGTGCTTCAATTTAAATACTAAAGACTATTTAACCAAGTTTGACCCAAAGTCATACGAAAGTGTTTTTCTAGGATATTCTCAAAATAGTAAAGCTTATGTAGTTTTAAATAAACATACAATGAAAGTCGAAGAATCACTTAACGTGACATTCGATAAAAGTCCTCCTCCCACCAAATTATCACCATTGGTTGATGATGATGTTGGTGAAGAAGAAGCTATAGAAAATCATACTAAATTAGTAAATAATAATAATGTAGAAGATGAGTCGATAGAAGTTGACGAAGTCGTTAACATTAAGGAGTCAAAAATCACCCACTAGAACAAGTCATAGGAAATCTTAATCAAAGAACATTAAGATCACAAACTAAAATTCATAGTAATTTCTTTTGTTTCATTTCTATCGTAGAACCTAAAAATGTTAATGAGGCATCAGGAGATGAGAGTAGGGTTATAGCTATGCAAGAGGAATTAAATCAATTTATAAATGATGTTTGGGATTTAGTTCCACTACCCAAGAGTCATACCGTTGTAGGAACAAAATGGGTTTATAGAAATAAGTTAAACGAAAATGATATTGTGTCTAGAAATAAGGCTAGATTAGTAGCACAAGGATATTGATAACATCCAATATTTAATACTTTTTGGTGGCAAAATACTCCTTATATTACCTGCAAAAGTTTCACTAATACTCGAAAACGAGATATTTTCTATCATTTTCAGGTGAAATGCAGGAAAGTGACAAGAAACAAGGGAAAAAGGACTAAAAGTGTAAATTCTGAAGAAATTTACGGCGTAACACCAAAAATGGTTACACCGTAACATAAATTAAGCAAGTACGAAGATCAAGGAAGACTTTACGGCGTAACACCATATCTAGTTACGCCGTAACCATATATTTAAAAGGAAATCTTGTCAAAGTTATAGTTACGGCGTAACACCTTATCCAGTTACATCGTAACCAAGAGAAACTACAAATATGGAATGAAGATCACGTACTTATGAATATTATTTGAAGGTTACGGCGTAACACCATATCTGGTTACGCCGTAATAGCTGCTTAATTATGGAATGTCGTGTAAGATGGTTACGGCGTAACACCTTTATTGGTTGCGCCATAACAGGTTCGATACCTATAAATAGAGGCCTCATTCAAGCTATTCCGACATCACTTCCTCCACAGCCAATTGGAGAGGCGACAAAGGCTTCCAACCTTCGAAGAATTCCACCTGGAGTCCAAGGGAGATCACACTTTACTTACTTTTTGTATTTAATCATTCAAATACGAATACTGTAAGAATTATGAGTTTTCAATATATGATTTCTTCTATCTCTTACTGTGTTTCTGTTACCATGAGCGGCTAAGCACTTAAAGTGCTGGCCTAGTTATGTAATTACTATTGTTATGATTGTTTCCTGTTAGATTATGGTTTTGTTAGATATTCCTTGACTATCATGTAACCCTGGGTTTTGGTAGTACGGGTGGTTTGGACTTAGCTTGCCCCATTATTAGATTATCTAGTCAATATGGGATCCAATGGGTACTAGGGAGGATCACTAACTCCTTACCTGGTGTAGGAACTAACCGGTCACCGCACTTGTCACTCAATACTTAAAAAGTACAAGAACTCTTTTAGAGGGGGTTAATACTCTTTATAGATTATTAGATATGTTTTAGGAATAGCTGGGATTAATCACTACAACCTAGATAACCTACCTCTCAGATGATTTGGGACTGATTCGGAATCGCAAGGAGTATAGAATAGACTATATATGCGCATTCAAGTCTATCGACCTTAGAAACCATTGATGAAACCATAGTTTAACATTGCACATAAAATGTTTTCATAACAATAGTAATGAAGTAACTAGGTTAGCACGCTTTTTCTTTTGATATCTCCAAATCCTTTACGTTTCAGTATTTTATTTTATTGTTATTTTTAATTTATTTCAATTCAAATCAAAAACCATTTTCTAAACGTGACATTTCAAATTAAAATTAATTACAACTTAGCTCTTGGGACGACCTCGGATTTACCATTCTATACTACCCATGATCGGGTTCTCTGCCAATTAGTATGTTGTTAGGTAGATCGAGTTTTATAAATTTAAAACTTGATAAAAATATATTTAAAAAGAAATTACGCATCAGATACAACGTATTCAGATCAATTGAATACGGCGTATCGTTTTTCTGATACAGTAGCAAAGGAGTTTTTCATACTTTAACTTAAAGCTTAAAATTTTATACACACCTTTTCCTAACTGGTTCTACTGATAATTTTCTAGTTATTTTCGATAACAATGACAAAGGTAATCAAGGAAGATTTCGAGAAACTTGAATCTCTAAAGATCAGTGAATATTCGTTCACTCATAATACATCACTTGAAATTTTTCACAAAGAATTCAACCGAATGAGCAGAATGGATGACGATTTGTTTACCTATGAGGTTGAAATTGTTGGCTTAATTCATATTCCCAATTCTCTAAAGACGCAATCAATCTCTGATTTTTTTCCCTTTAATCGTATCGGATCTGCAAAAGATAGAGTTTATGTTTGTTTTTTGGACAGACCGCCCCAGGAACCATCAAAACCTTGGGATCTCCTCAAAAGGCCTTTATCTAAAGGTATTGCCCACCTTCCATGAGCTGAAGCATCTTGAAAAATTTCAACAACTTCAAGCAAGAAGGAGACGAATCATTATACCAGGCTTGGGAGCGGTATAATGACCTGCTATACAAGTGCCCTACCCACGACATCAATAGTCCCATCAAAAGGTAAATATCTTTTAATAATGGGTTTATCACTAAGAAACCTCAACTGCTTGTATATCGCCGGGACCTTATCCCTGGATAGATACCAACCCAAGCTCTCACAGCAATTCAGGAACCATGGCTGATCATTCTCAAAATGGCACGACAAAACCAATGATGACTAGCTACATGGTAAATAAGTTGACAACCGGGATAGACTGAAGAAGCTAAGGAAAGTGTTCATGCAAACCAGTTTGGATGCCAAAAATTTGCAAAGGACCTCACCTCGTACAAGGATCTGTCCTCTCAACGAGAATGTAAAACAAGTAGAAAGAATCAAATATGGAGAATTTGGATTGAACAATGCCTTTTTAACGGAGCAATGGAAGGAAAGTTTCAAGTAGGACCACCTGGAACAACCCTAAGATTGATAATTGACGAGCCAAATAGGGTTGGGAAAAGAGGACAAAGCTTAAAGAACTATTACTAAGCATCAAGAGGAAGCGCACAACGGAAGTACAAAAATAAGATGGTGTGGATAAAAAGCTTAAGAGCATGTCGAATTTAACACTAGGAACCAAAACGCCTCACTTAAAAACCTAGAAACCCATATCGAGCAACTAACCAAATAAATTCGTTCTAGGAAGGAAGAATCTGAATAAGCAAAGGTAGTAACTGTTGGACATGAAGGACCTAGCTCTCCTAAGAAACTTAAGAATCTCCACGGAATATCCTTCATATCTGACTCTCAGGAAGAGAACACTAATGATCTACTACATACGAAGGAATCTAATCCAGTACATTTTACGCTTCCCTGCACCATCGGTAACTTTAACTTTTATGATATGGACTTGTAGGTCCTTATCAACAGGATCTAAATGAGCCTTACACGACTTATAGTCCTTTAGATAAATCCAAAGAAACTATGAGAGACAATAACCGTGAATACAAATATTGATGCGGAATATCAATATCTATACCAAGATGAACACAAGAACAAAATACTAAACTTGCTATTACTATTACTATTTGATTGTGAATTCTCAATCAACTCATATGTTTACAATACAATTCTATGTTCCTTTTATAAGTTTAAGGAACCCTAAACGCGTTAAGAGATAATGCTTATCTCTTCCTAGATTAACGCTAATTGATAACTATTACTATAATTACAAACAGACTTAACTGTCTGACCAAACAGTATTAACTTTAATACTGTCACACTAGAGTTAATGCTGGCAGACTTAACTTGCTCTACCAGACTTAACTTCTAAACTAACAGTACTAACTATTTCTATCAGTACTAACTATAACTAACAGACTTAACTTTAATACTAACAGTATTAAGTCTGTTTACAATATTTTCCTAACATCTTTACCCATTGGTATTTCACATTTTCCCTAGGTCATATCCTAGAGAAACCTTCGATAAATTATCGGTAGTAACTGGCAGGACCTAAGAATTTTCGTGTCTAGGTTGGAGTTTGTAGGCGTTGCCTAATCCTTGATTGAATTAATCTTGACAGAATCGACGTGAATGCCTTGACTATCAACAACGTGGCCAAGAAATTATACTTTCAGGAGTCAAAATTCGCACTTAGGGAATTTGACGTACAATTCCTTATTCTGAAGCAATCCCAAGATAAGCTTAAGGTGTTCCTCGTGCTCCTCATTTCTGCTTGAGCAAATAGGGATATCATCGATGAATACTATCATAACTTATCCAAGTACAGATTCATGAATACCTCTAGTGCGTAGGTCAAACCAAATGGTCATGACATGAAACTAGGTCTTATAAATCCCTTTGAGTATGCGACAAACTACGTCGGAGATGGTCAACTCTATTTCTCTTAACACATAACATGCCTCTGAGTGTCAAGTTATCCCGCTCCAACGTATCAATCCTATCAAACAACTCAGCTCTATGCTCACTAGCAACTATCGATGCATACTTATTACTCTTATTGCTTTGATTCGTTAAAGTTTCATCACCTAAAGGGGATACGAACAACCTTTTTTTATCATAATGATCACGTCTTGGTACATTGTCAACCAACCTATATCGATGATAACATCGCAACGACCAAGTCCTACGGGCATTAGGTCTATCTTGGATATATGATTCAAAATATTCAGTACACACCCTCAAAATGTTGGTATTAACTTCTATAATCATTTCGTCGACTATCTTAACAGAGTACTTAGTATCTACGGTAAATGGGACGATGTCACTTAAAGGACTAATCTTAAAAGAGGTGAGGCTTCTATCGACTAGGTTCCATGTGCTTGCATCAATTTCATCCTTTGCTTTATCGTCAGGTCCATCAGAAGTTTTGTCGATACGAGAATCTCATAATTTACGTGATTCTAACTCACAAAAGGTAAGTATATTGAAGGAAATCTTCTAGTTCTATTGCTTATAATCCAATTAGAGTGATAAGTATGTTAGGTTCCAAGTTTCTAAAATCCATAATTATCGTGACTACAGGGAGCGTAATTCAGTCTCTCGGCTAAGGGTGTGGTGTTTCTCTAAGCTAAGATCAAGGATAAATCTGCTTGGTTATGACGTTTACGAATAAAAATACATGTAACCGACACGACTCACGAATACGCACGCGGAATATTGATAAAACACGAGTACAATATAATCTCGTTGACGATGTAGAGAAAGAAAGAAAATAGGAAGGGAAAGTAAGGGTAATATTGACAAGATTTTATGGTGACTACTCCCAGCATAGCATGGTCCTTCCTGAATTATACATAGGTGATCAGGCTATGCATAATTTAAGAACTAACGATAATATGCCCATTTCGTCAAACTAGTGTTATGTTTAAAAATTTTATATGGTATAAACGATATAGTTTTTAAGGTAGCAAAACAGTTCGTAACAATAAAAATAAGGTAGCTTATATAACGACACAAGATATTTCGTAAAATAGCTCAAGAAGTGATATCAAAATAGTTTACGAGAAAATCACTTGACGGTTTATAATGTAACAGTAAGGGGGTTCATAATATGGTATCAAATGGTTTACGAGTTGACAACTCAAAAATTTATAAAGTGACAACGTAATAGTTTATAGAAGACACGAAGTAGTTTATGGCGACGACATCGTTTATAATTTGACAGCAAAATAGTTTTTTTATGACAACAAAATAATTCATGAGGTGACAATGAATCGGTTTGTAAAATGACCGCAAAGTAGTTTATAATAGGGTAGCAAAAGAGTCGACAATTAACCGTAGAATAGGTTATAAGATGGAAACAATTTAGTTCATTAAATGATAGCCAGATAAGTTACAAGGTAATAGTGGGATAACTATAAGAGATTGACAAAATGGTTTATATAATGGTATCAAAATAATTTATAAGGTGTTAGCGAAACGGTTTATAGAATTATGGCAAAAGAGCTTATAAACGATGATGAAATAGGTTAAAAGATGAAAAACGATTTAGTTTATTAACAATGATTGCAAAAATAGTTTATAGGGTGACGACGTAACAGTTTATAAGATGGTAACAAAATGCTTTTATAGAATGATAGTAAAATGGTTAATACGCTGTCAGCAAAATGGTTCGTAGATTGATGGTAAAATAGTTTATAAAATGTCTATAAAATAGTTTATGAGGTAATGCTGGAATGGTTTTTAAATGATAGTGAAATGGTTTAAAAGGTGTTGAAATAAACAAGAAGCTATTAGCTAAACGGTTTGTAAGGTAGCGGTAAAATAGCTTATAACGCGACAACTACTATGTTTATAAGAGGACACTAAAATAGTTCATAGGATAACATCCAATTAGTCTATAACAGTAAAGCGGTTTATAAAATAATAGTGAAATGGGTTGTAAGACGGTAATAGATTTGAGGGGTACCTTACATAAATTATTTAAGAATTGAAGGGTAACTAACTAAATCGTCATGACACAAAATGAACAGATGGTTTAAAAACATCCACACAATACCCGAAATTCATAAGGAAGTACTAGTGCAATACTCTTATGGTTACGGTTCAAGTCTACTTAGGTTCTACTAGGTACGATAGGACATCTCTTTTTAAGTATCAACATTATCTCTGACGACCTTGGAGTTCTTACCAGCTTTTACTTTTCAACTATGGTTCGCACGGTTCAGATTTGGACAATCACTCTTGTAATGTCCTGATTTTCTACATTCACAATAGGTATTTCAGGTTTCTAATAGGCCACTACCGCCTCTATGTTGTTATCAAAACATGTGTCTTACAATCTCTACTCATATGACCAACTCTCTTGTAGTTATTGCACTCCACAGTGCATGGCCCAGTGTGGCGCAACTTACGTTTGTTGTAGAAGGGTAACTTTCCTACATATATAATTTTGTTATTTGGTCTAGCAGTGTAAGCTCTCACGACCTTTTGTCATTTATCTTGTTGTTGGCATTCCTTGCCACCTTGACTTTCTAACGTACGTCATGAGCTATACGGGTTTGCTTCATAAACATCAATAGCTTTAGTAGCATTAGCAATTCGTTGGGTTACAATACGCTTCATCATCGCGGAACTCATTCCTTGTCTCGTTGTCAGTATTTTCTTTAATATCGAACGGATTAAACGAAATAAAATAAGTCGAATTTCAAAAGTCGTGTTTTCAATAAGAAATGGAATGTTATGAGGTGATGGGTTAAAGTTGTGTGCGAGTTAATCAGCATGTTTGGTATGTGTTTAATTACACACGCCTTTGACCACTAAAACCGGACTTAAATGACTAAAAATGTACAAAAAATACATTGTATTTGTATGTTTTACATTTGTATTGTGCAGGTAATGGATATCCAAGAAAAGGACAAAATCAAAGCCAAAAAAGACAAAACCGAGTACGAGAACGGAAAGAACGTGAAAGAGAAGTCAAAATTAAAGCCAAGTCAAAAAGTCAAAGTCAACAAAGTCAAGTCAAAATCAACCCCGGGAAGTGGATTTGGAAAGAGCAACGAAAACCGAACCCGAAAACCTAAATTACCAAAAGTGGGCCAACCCGTACCCACCTAGTGGGCTCGAGAAAGCCCACTTATACACTTATAAACCTTAAACCCTTAATAAAAGCCCAACACCCTTATTTCCCTACCCGGCCCAACAACCAAGCCCAACACCATACTCGTTACCCTTTTATTACACCCCTGTTAGTCCCTAAAAGGACTAACGGTGCAAACAATTATAAACTCCAGGGACCAAAGTTGTACCTCCAAAGACTAAAGTTGCAATATACTTATATAAATGGAGGGACCATTCTTGCCAATCCACCAAACTTTTCACCCTGCACCAAACAAATGGGATAACCCCTTTTCCCGCTAAACCCTCCATTGTTACTGTTTACCTCCATCCCCAAATTTTACTCTTACCCCAAGTTAAACCCACTTAAACCCTCTTCTAGAAGCTCAAATGATGCAAGGGATGGCGTTTTTGGCACCTGACACGTTGGTAATCTAAAGCAATCATTGGGGAATGATTGCGTGGCAATAATCAAGGGCTATGATAGATTTAAATAAGCACAAGATGATTTAAAGGGCCAAGATTGAAGCTTCTTTTCCTCTCACACAAGAAAACCAAGCCAAGGATCTAGGTCCTTCTATCCGGCTTATAAATAGAGGGCTTAATCCTGGTAGAAGGGAGTTGTTTTTTAGTAGTTGTTCTAGATTTTTAGTCTCTTTTTAATGCATTTTCATTTAAGTTTTTAAAGTTATTTCTGTATTTCAATTTCCTTTATAAAAGTTTAAGTTTTTAATGAAATTTTGAGGTTTGTGTTTTAAGTTTCTGTGTTTGATCAATATTATAACATGTTAAGCATTAAAAAGACAATAACGACTTGTAGATCTTACCTAAAAGCTTCACTAAGCTTTTTGTCTCATGAATCAAACCTTGTTTTACAGTTTAATCTCTTTTATTTCCTGTTTTAATCATAAAAATCTAAAAAAGTACTAAAAAGATCCACCCCTCTAAACACTAAATTCTAAAAAAAAACTCAGTCCTTCTTTGGGATGAAAGCAAGCTGGGATATAGCTTAAAGACCTTACTAATTGTCTTTTTTGTACAAGCCAGAGCTTTGTAGATTTGGATTATTTAACTGGTATGACCAAGGGTGTTTGTAAGTTTTTCATTTTTACTTTTGTAATCTTATTTACTGTTTTTACTGCTTATTATCTGCTTAATGGTCTGTTCTTATTTGCTTATTGTGTTTGTTAATGATGCTAATGCTTATTGTAAAAAAAAATCCCACCATTTTTTTACAGTGTAAAAAAAAAAGGGGTTATTTTGAATTAAAATTTCATTTGTGCAAGTTTTCTTTAAAATTTGTCTTAAATAGCTTATCTACTTGCATAATCTGTTTTAGCTTTTCAGTTCTTATTTGTTAAAGAAATATGCTTAATAATGTATATGGTTGGTTATAAGCTATTTATAATCTAGTCTTAAGGCTTTATTCATAGAAAATCAAGTTATTAAGTTAAAATTGGTAAAAACAGTTTTAAAGGGGTGTTTGGGTCAAGGGTTAAAGTGGGTTAAAAAGGGTCAAAACCTGCTTTGTGCTTTTGAGTCAACTTTGATTAGGTAATTTTAGTTATAAAATACAGTTTGTTAAAGCTTTTAGGTGTTAAATCTCAAATTTAAGGTTTTAAGAATTCATGGTTTAAAACTGTTAAGTTATAGCTTATTCTAGTTGCTTATTTGATTTTGATGTGCTTATTGTTGCTTTTGTGAGGTTTTTGTGTGTTAAAACATGTTAGAAACAAAGCTTTATAGCCTGCATTGTTGATTTGAGTTTTTACTAAAAACTGTCAAGTTTATAACTAAGTGTTGAAAAAAAAGAAGAAAATGCTTTTTCAAATGCTCATTGTGGCTTATTCTGAATTTCAAACTGTGTTTTGATTATTGCTATAAGTTCTTTGAGGTCATATTTTAATCTGTTTGTAGGTCACAAGTCCATAAAGATCTGTTTGTTTGCTTATTTTTAAGCTCAAAAGTAATGATTTGTTAAGTCAGTGTGAGGTAGCCTTTTCATGAAGCTTTTTAAGTGCTTATTTGAATTTCAAAATGTTTTTTCTTTGTAGCTTATTGTAGCTTTTTGGCGACTCTTTCTAATGGTATAAGCCACTAAGCCATAAGGATCCTTTTGCTAGCTTATTTATAAGCTAGAAAAGTCCCTGTTGGCCTTTTTGCTTATCAGTTTTGGCCAAAAGGCTCATTTGCTTATTTCATTTGCTTATTCTAGGTTAGTATAGCTTATTAGGTTAGTATAAGTCCCCTTTAGCTTATTTTTCTTTAGGTAAGAGCTTATTTAAGCTTATTTGCATTTAGCTTAAAATTCCTTAAGTTTTATAGCTTTTTAAGTATTCTGTCTAATTTGCTTTCTATAGCTTAAACTCTTTGCTTATTTTTGTTTGTTCATGCTTATTAGGACTAGCCTATAAGCTGTTATAAGCCATTTGCTTTGCCTTAGCTTATTTAAGTTAGGAAATAGCCTAGCAGTCTTAAGTTGCTAACTAGCAGTATTAACTTAAAAGTTAGTACTGCTGAGTTCATAAGCTCATTCTAGGATTATTGGGTTTCTTATTTTTGTTCTTTCTTGCTTATTTAGTGTAGCTTATTATCTAATTTAGCTTATTTCTCTTTTTGGTTAGCTTATTTATACTCAAAAGCCAAAACAATGAGCCTTTTAACTTGTTAGTTAAGTTAAGCCCTCTGTCAGCTTTAAGGGCTTATTTTCGTGCTTATTTGAGGTTTCTAAAAAGGTATCTTTATAAAAAGTGCTTATTTTTAAATCTTTTAAAAAGTTATAAAAAATGGCAAAAACAAAAACATTTGGGATTAGGGGAAGCCCCAGGTGAGCAAGGCTCGAACCCGGGACCTCTACCCTTATCCCAAACGTTTTACACACACACCCCCTCTACCACTCGCCCTTGGGACTTTTTCGTTTAATGTTTGCAAAATTAATCATTTATACACGTTTTAGCCAGTTAAACTTATTAGCTGTTTTTAGCTTATTTCACTGCTTATTCGATAAGCTGTTTTCACAATCTTATTTTTTCTAGATTCCTCACTGTTCAAGCTACTTTTCATGATTTTCCAGTTTTTTTATAAATAGTTTAGTATTTTTAAACATTTAATTTCATTAAAATCGTTTTTAATTCATAAAAAAAATAAAAAAGCCAAAAAAATATAATTTTTTTTAGAAAATTTTCTTTTAACATTTAGAACCTAGAAAAATTAGATTTGCTTTCGTAGGGTTAAAATTACAAAATTTTGTTTTTTAAGAACGGGATTGAATCCCGTTCACGTTTTTAGTGTTTTCAAGCCCTAATCACCTTCGTTTTTAGTCTAGTTTTTTTTGTCCTAGCTTTTTAGTTAATTAAGACTTATAAAAACCAAAAAGATCAATTTAGGACTTAATTTTGATAATTTAGGGTTTTTAGGTCCCGTTTAGGATTCCCGTTTGGCGTTTTAGTTCAAATTTTTGAATTTTTTTGATCATATTTAGGTTTAGAAACTAATTTGCATTTGTAGGTATAATTTTCCTTAGTTTGCTTAGTCCGTATTTAATTTTCCGTTTCCGTTTTAGGTTTAATTGTGTTGCTTTAATTTTTTAGTTAAAATTGCTTAATTTCCCGTAGCTTAGAAATCCAATTATAATCTTGTTTCCATTCAGCATCGATTCTCAAAACGACTCTCGGTTTTCAATTGCATTCCTCGTTGGGGAAACGACCCGGGAATCATACTCCCGGATTACTATAATTGTGATATTTTGATTCTTACCTTTAAATTTATATTTATATAAGTATTCTATATTTATATATTATATATCAAAAAGGAGGTATAATCTTAATTGATCAGTTTTTGGCGCCGCTGCCGGGGAGTATTGCTTACGATTGTTGAAGCCGTTTGAAAATTTGTGTTTGAAGATCCTTCCGAGTGAAGTTATTTTGTTTATTTTCATATAAAAAAATACAAAAAGATTTTTCTTTTCTTTTTATATAATATAAAAAATCAAAAAAAATCTAAAATCTAAAAAAAAATCAAAAATATAAAAAAATTGTCCATAAAAAGAAATAATAAAAATATTACCAAGTTGGTAAAAGAACACCAACATATAATACTTTCAATTGAAGTATTATCCATTAATAAGTTCCCGAACCAAAGATTAAAAA
This sequence comes from Tanacetum coccineum, assembly GCA_026074375.1. Taxonomy (NCBI): domain Eukaryota; kingdom Viridiplantae; phylum Streptophyta; class Magnoliopsida; order Asterales; family Asteraceae; genus Tanacetum; species Tanacetum coccineum. The sequence continues at coordinate 19,099 of BQNB010069580.1, read as the reverse complement.
CTTACCTTTTGTGTCTCTCGCGACGTACGGCTCACCTTTTAAAGTTAAACAAACTCCTTTGTGCGTTTTTCTTTGAGAGAGTTACCGAGAAGCGAGTTGATTATTAGGTTTAAGTATCTTATCTCATTATCCGTATTTAAAATTCATTGTGAATACATTGTTGAAAAACAAAAAAAATCAAAAAAAAAATTAGTATAAATTTTCTTTTTACATTTTAGTGCATGCGCACTCGTTCTCAATCTCGTAATTCTAACCGTCAACAACAACAAGTCAACCCGACTTTTGTTGAACCATTCAATCTTGTAGAACCAATTGAAAATCAAGCTCCTCTCGTAGTTACGATGGATGATACTCGTACTATGGCTCAATTGCTCGAAGCACCCACCGTGGGTTACGAGGATGCCATCGTTGTGCCCGAGATCACCACGGACAACTTTGAGCTTTAGCACGTTCTACCTCGTCCTAAAACAAACAATTTTTCAGACATGACAAAGTAGACCCTCATGCCCACATCCATTATTTCAACAAGATCACTTCTACGATAAAGTTCCCGAACGTCCCGAGTACGTCGGTAAAGCTTATGCTTTTCCCATTTTTTCTCGAGGGTGCAGCCCGAATTTGGCTTTAGAAAGAACCCTACCCCCACTCGATCGATTCTCACATTGGGATGGATCTTTGTTTCGAAATTCATCAACAAATTCTCCCTCTTCCAAAAAACAACAAACCTTCGAAATGAAATCACGAGATTTCAACAACGATTTGATGAAACTTTTTATGAGGCATGGGACCGATTCAACGATCTTCTTCGGGCATGTCCACATCATGGATTTTCGGAATTACATCAACTCGATACTTTCTATAATGCTTTGAACTCTAATGATCAAGATTCGTTGAATTCCGCCGCGGGTGGTAATTTTTTGGATAAAATGCCTCGAGATTGCCTAAGAATCATCGAGAGCAAATCCAAAGTTCGTAATTCACGTAACAAACCGGTTGTTGCCAAAGTGAGTACGAGCAATTCTACCCCCGGTATTTCTCCCGATGTTGCCGAACTTAAAGATATGGTGAAAGCCTTACTTCTCGATAAGAAAAACCAATCCCAAGCTCCCGCTACCGTAAAAGCGGTCGAGGAAAGTTGTGTAACTTGCGGTGGTGCTCATTCTTACCGAAATTGTCCCGCCACCGATGGCAACGTTTATCGTGACAATATTCAAGAATACGTCTCTCAAGCCGCCGTGGCTAATTTCAACCAAGGAAATACCGGTTACCGACCCCCGATTGCTAATCAAATTTGACCTCCCGGTTTTCCTCCCGTTCAACAAAACCAAGGAAATAATCAAAACCGTTACAACCAAAACCGGGGGAATAATTACAACCAAGGCCAAATTTATCGACCTCCGATTAATCAACCCCCGGTTCACCAAGCTCCGCCTTACCAAGCTCCAGCTCCTCAAACACAAGGTGTGTCGAAGGATGACTTTCAAAACTACGTCAAAGCTAATGATGCGGTTATGAGAAATATGCAAAATCAAAATCAAAACTTGCAAAATCAAATGACCAATTTAACGGACATGCTTACCAAGTTCGTGAATTCCAATACCGCTTCTACCTCGGGCTCGGGTTCTCTCCCTAGTAATACCATTACTAACCCGAAGGAAGATTTGAAGGGTATTACCACCCGAAGCGGTGTTGCTTATCAAGGACCCACGATTCCTACTACTTCTTCTTCTCCTCCTAAAGTAGTGGAACGTGAAACCGAGGTGACAAAGGACACGGTGCCTCCTACTAATAACGGAAGTACCGAAGACGTCCAACCTCCGGTTGTCCAAGTTCAAACTCAAGTACCAAATTCTGAGCCCGTTGTTGCTCCCGCTAGTGCTCCGAATCCTACCCCAAAAACATCAATTCCATATCCGTCTAGGCATAATGACCAAAAGATCCGCAAAAAAGCTAGCAATCAAATTGAGAAATTTTACCAAATCTTTCAAGATTTGCATTTCGACATTAGCTTCGCGGATGCTTTAATTCTCATGCCTAAATTTTCTTCGACACTTAAGAATTTGATTAGCAACAAAGAAAAATTGTTTGAATTAGCAAGAACACCTTTAAATGAGCATTGCTCGGCGGTTCTCCTCAAAAAGTTAACCGAAAAACTTGGAGACCCCGGCAAATTTCTCATCCCATGTGATTTTCCTGGAATGGATGAGTGCTTAGCCTTGGCCGATCTTGGCGCTAGCATAAATCTCATGCCATTATCCATGTGGAAAAAGCTTTCTCTTCCAGAGCTCACTTTTACTTGTATGACTCTTGAACTTGCGGACCGTTCGATCTCCCAACCGATCGGTATCGCCGAAGATGTCTACGTAAAAGTAGGAAAGTTTCAATTCCCGGCCGACTTTGTAGTCGTAGACTTTGATGTCGATCCCCTAGTTCCCCTAATTCTTGGGAGATCCTTCATAAAGACCGAACGTGCCTTGATTGATGTTTACGAAGTAGAATTAACTATTTGTGTTGGAAAAGAAGCCATAACATTCAATCTTGATCAAACTTCGAGATACTCCTCTAATTATGATGATAATTCGGTTAACCGAATCGACGTCATTGATATGGCTTCTGAAGAGTATTCTCAAGAAGTTCTTGGTTTCTCCGATGTGATCGCAAGTGGCCATCCCACTCCTTATTAGGACCTGATCGTTTCTACCTCTTCTCCGACCCTCACTCCCTTCGAGGATAGTGATTTTCTTCTCAAGGAAGTCGAAGCTTTCCTCGCTCTTGAAGATGATCCAACTTTACCGAAAGTTGATCACTCTTATTACGATTCGGAGGGGGACATTCTTCTTCTTGAAGAATTTCTAAATGATGATCCATCATTACCCTCTCCCACCCAAGGAAATTATTTGCCTGAAATTCGAAAAGAACTTAAAGTTTGTGAAGCTAAAAATGATAAATCTTTAATTGATGAACCTCCCGAGGTCGAACTCAAGGACTTACCTCCTCATCTTGAGTACGTATTTTTAGAGGGTGACGACAAGTTGCCCGTCATAATTGCTAAAGACTTAAGTGTTGAGGAAAAAGCCACTCTCAATAAGGTTTTGAAGTCACACAAGCGAGCCATCGCTTGGAAACTCTCTGACATTAAGGGTATTAACCCGGAATTTTGTACTCACAAGATTCTTATGGAAGAGGACTACAAACCGGTGGTCCAACATCAAAGACGGGTGAATCCGAAAATCTACGATCGTCATCAAAAAGGAGGTTGACAACTTTCTTAACGCGGCATTAATTTACAAGTTCTAGGTTAGTCCTGGGGTGTTCCCTATACATTACGTACCGAAATTGGTAGCTTTTCTGTTAGTGAAAATGATGAAAACGAGTTGATCCCGACTCGATTGCTTATGGGATGGCATGTATGTATTGACTACCGAAAGTTATATGTAGTCTCCCTTGATGGACCACTGTCAAGTACCATGTATGATCATATTCTCAATAGGCTTGCAGGAAAACGTTCCGGGGGTTGCTGTTGGCTTTCGGGTTACCTTTAATTTCCCAATTCGACCCTCATGATAAGAAAAGAAACTTTTCCACGTATCCCTTATGGAACGTTTGCCTACCTTGCATGCCTTTAGGGTAGCAAATGCATCGGGCACGTTCCAAAGGTGTATGATGGCTATCTTTCATGATATGATCGAAAAAACGATGGAAGTCTTTATGGACGACTTTTTGGTCTTTGGGAATTCATTCAGGAAATTGCCTCTCTCGTGTGGACAAGATGCTCAAAAGGTGTGAAGACACCAATCTTTATCTAAAATTGGAAAGAGCATTTTATGTTGAGGGAAGTATTGGCCTTGGCCATAAGATTTCCAAATAATAGGATTGGAGGTCGATAAAGCCAAAGCGATATGATTGTTAAGTTCCTCCTATCCACTTCGTTAAGGGTATTCGGAGTTTACTCGGTACATTACGGTTTCTTCCGACCAGTTCATTAAGGATTTTTCCAAAATTTCTCGACCGATGACTCATCTTCTTGAGAAAAATACTCTGTTCATCTTCTCCGATGAATGTATTCAAGCTTTTGAAACGTTAAAGAAAAAACTTACCGAAGCTCCAATCTTGATTGCCCCCGATTAGGACTTACCCTTTGAGCTTATATGTGATGCAATCGACTTTGCCATAGGTGCGTTCTTGGGGCAACGCCATGAAAGGCACTTTAGGCGTATACACTATGCTAGTAAAACAATGACTGAGGCGGAATCGCATTACACCACGACGGAGAAAGAAATGTTAGCCGTGGTGTACGCCTTCGAAAATTCGGTTTACTCATCTTGAACACAAATCATTGTCGTTACGGATCACTCCGGCCCTCAAAATATCTCTGCTAATATAGATTCCAGCGAGATTACTCCGGTGGGTTCTCCTCCTTCAAGAGTTTAAATTCAAAGTAATTGACACAAAAGGAGCCAAGAACCAGTGGTTGATCATCTTTTCCCGATTATAAAAATCTTTTATGAAAATGTGCTCGACCCAAAGGAGATAAATGAAACGTTTCCTCTCGAGACACTTAATATGGTGACCTTTTCGTGGTGACTCAAGTACCCCGTGGTTTGCCGATTTTGCAAATTACCACGCGGGGAATTTCATTGTTAAAGGGATGTCGTCCCAACAAAAGAACAAGTTTTTCAAGGATGTTAAACACTACTTTTGGGACGACCCCTATTTGTTCAAAATATGTGTGGATCAAGTGATCCGGCGATGTGTTTCGGGCCAATAAGCTATTGACATCCTCAATACTTGCCATAGTGGACCCATCGGGGGACATTACGGTGCCAACTACACCGCCAAAAAGGTTTTTGACTTAGGATTTTATTGGCCCACTATTTACCGAGATGCCCATGACTTGGTCACCTGATGTAACACTTGTCAATGTCAAGGAAAAATTTCGTAACGTGATGAAATGCCACAAAACTCCATCCAAGTTTGCGAAATCTTTGGGCATCGATTTCATGAGGTTGTTCCCGTCTTCACGAGGGAACAAATATATACTCGTGGCCGTCAATTACTTGTTGAAATGGGTTGAAGTAAAAGTGCTCCACACCAACGACGCCTGAGTTGTTTGCAAAATTTTAAAATCTCTCTTTGCTCGGTTTGGAACTCCCAGCGCTATCATTAATGATCGCGGTACGTACTTTTGCAATGACCAATTTCAAAGGTCATGCTTTATGTATGGTGTAATCACGTCTTGCTAATAGTAATAACCCAAAAAAACTAGTGGGCAAGTGGCAGGTTTCCAATGTGGTCTTTGAAAACGACTTCTTAAAGGGACCATAGTGCGATAAACCGTGCCTCTTGTCGGTAAATTGATGATGCACTTTGGGCCTTCCGTTCCGATTACAATACACCCCCCATCGGGTGTACGCCTTTACATGTCTTGTATACGGAAGGCATGGCATCTACCGATTAAGCTCGGCACCAAAGCTATTGGGCTTGAGCATGCAAAACGTTGACCTTTCGACGGCGGGCGATCACCAAAGTTCACCTTAAATGAATTAAATGAACTTTCATAATCATAGCCTATGAGAACTCTGTGGATTTACAAAGAGAGGACAAAGAGGATGCATTACTCTATGATCAAAACCGTGTTTTTCAAGGCGGTGATAAAGTACTCATCTTTAATTGTCGATTGATGATTATCTTGGGCAAGTTTAAAATCCTGTTGGTCTGGGACGTTTCAACCATTGCCACATTTGTAACCTGATGGCCACCGTCGGAGTTATCTCAAAACCGATGGGCCCAACTTCAGGTGAACGGTCCCCATACGACTTAAGGATACTTTGGAGGGGACGAACCACATTGGTCCCGGGCCCGGTTCTCCAACCTTTCTCAAGGACCAATGAATCGGGGAATGGGTTCAAGGTAGTGGACCCTAATTCAAGAGCGTCTCGAGGGCAACAATGCTTATCCTAGTAGTTGTTTTTGTAGTAATGAATTAATGTTTGTTTTCGTGAGGAGGTGTACATCGACTTCTAGTTTGCTTGTGTTTTTTTGGATGATTGGTTCCAGGATTGTCCGGATTTTCTGAAGCCTTCTCTTGCTCGCGGTTTTGTCCTTCTTCACTCGATGCTTCAAAAATACTTCAGCTTCATTGTGGGAAATCCCAATATCCAAATCTTATCGACCTACCGTTTATCTTAAGCATACTTAATAAACGGCTTAGAGTGACGTAGAGAACCTTTTTAAAAAACAATTGAGGATAATGTTGAGTTTAGTATGGGGGGATCTATCGAATTTGGGGGGAAATTGTGCCTACAGCCGTGTTTTCAGTCCACCCCCCTTAAACCAGTTATTTACCACCAAAACATTTTGAAAAAAATACCAAAAAAAATTAAAAAAATTTCAAAATAAAATAAGTGTTTTATAACAATTTTGACTTTCTGCTGGGTGAATAAGATAACTCGATCGAGCGCGTTTAGCTCTAGCTTGTTCCTTAACGTTTAGACTAAGCATTCGCGGAAATTCGCGAAGAATGAAAAATGATAGATATTAAGTATTATATGTGTTGTGTCCACAACCCTTCAATATATTCCTAAAACGTCCCTTCTATAATGTTGAGATTTTGTGGGCTTTTAGATAGAGATAATATGAGACGCTCCTCCACCTCTACAAATAATATTTGCTTTTTTAAAAAATTAAAAAATTAAAATCAACAATTTTTTGATATTTAGTCGTGATAGCAATAAATTATAGTCTTAGATCAAATTAATACTCTAACATTTCCCAAAAAGGCAGCGCTTCTGTTAGCATATAGATGTGATGGTGTGTGTGTAAATGAAAAAAATAACATAATAAATAATAATAAAAAATATGATGAAAAATGGAAAAAAAGAATGATGGAGTAATAATTATAAACTGTGGCTGATAGATAGAAAAGTTTACTGCTTCTTGCCGAACTCACAACCTATGTTACAACACTCTAAGAAAGCCCTAGTAAGAATAAGAATCGAGACCGATAAAGTTTGTTGTCATTTTGACGGATCACAACCGATGTTGCGCCTTCTAAAGGTCGAGGGTTAACGATTGCATCCTGATTATGTTTAATGTTAAGTGTGAATTAACAAATGTAAGGAAAATCTCTTTTTGTTAAATTTAAATATGCTTTTGAACTTAGAGTATGTCATTTTAAGTTGTGGTTTTTTCTAAATAAGCTATGTGTAAACGGGAAACCTAAGAGTTTTTGAAACCAAAGGTCCGTGGCCGATACAGCGCTCTGCGCGCGGGTGCGCAAAAGCCTAGACACTTAGCGCAAGTTTGGATGTGCTCTCGCATGAAAGTCGCTATGGGATGATCTCGCTTTCAAACTCATTAATCTCCTGTAATTAAATTAATCATAAAAATTTTGCAAACTTTAACATTTTAAATTTTTCACACGCGCGCTCTCTTCACCTAGATCACAACCACGTCCGGCGTACCTTTAAACGATACACGTGTTTGGAAATAATAGTAGTTGTCTCTCGAAATATGACATATCCCATAAGACATATCAAATTCGCTTTAATTCTTTTTTAAGCTATTTTTGAATAAAAAAATTTAACTTCTAGGGACTGATTACATACACCTTTTAGGGCAAATTTCTAGGATTGCAATGCGTCTTGTTTATTTATGATCCCTTAAGGTTATAAAAATACTAAAGTTTAAATAATGTTAGTTAGTTGTTTAAAAAGAAAAAAGATGATACATCAAAAATATATGAAAAAAAAGCCGAGAAAAATACACTGCTCTTGTGTTTTCGAGTGTATATTTTAAGGTGGTATCAAACAGGTGCTATACCAAGCTAAAGATTCTCTATCTAATTTTTTAGGGTACTAAGTCGATGGGTGTTTAAGATTCTTAGTTATTCAAAGCTGCTTACTCCTCTGCCGTTACGTGAGTCACACGGCAATGTTCTAGTCTAGTGTATTTTGGTATGTGCTTTAAATAACATACCATTACCCCCCACTAGATAAGAACCGGGATTAAATGTCCAAAAAACTTACCAAAAAGAGCTCGCTCTTTGTATTTATTGTCGCGCGCGCAATTGTATTGTGCTGGTAATGGATATCCAAGAAAGACAAACCCGAAGCACGAGAAGGACATTACTCAGCTTGAAAGAAAAGTGACAATCAACACCCAAATCAAGTCAAAAAGTCAACCTCGCTCACTCCCCGACAAAGTCAAATATTCAAAGCGGGAGCTGATATCGAAGAAATGTTAAATGGCCAACCCGTACCCATATATCGGTCGTCGTAGACAGCCCATTTTAACACATTATAAAGACTTATAAGTCTTCAATCCAATCATATCCATCCAATTTTGAGTAGTGCCCAAGTCCTTGATATTGGACCCCTTTAATCTTTTGTCTTCATTCTTAGTAGAATAGGGTGCTTGAGGTTGTCAATGGTTGCAAAATGGAGTTTAGTGAGTAGGGGAAGTGGCGCTCGCTCGCGCGATGTTGTGTTGTGGAGTGAAGGTTTTGTCTTTTTTGTAGGACAGGACACACATCCTAATAATCGTATGAGTGCTGCCCTCAATGCTACACTACACTTGGGCAATTTTAAAAGTTAGGGAGTTGGCAAGAATGGTCCCTCAAGGTATATACTAAGCTTGCATCCATGGTCCTTGTACTTCGCATCTTTAGTCCTTGAGGTTTTATTGATGTTTGCACCGTTAGTCCTTTTAAGGACTAATAGAGTTAAGGTTAAAAGGGGTTGGGTTAACAGGCTTAGGACTTGGGCCAGTTTTAATAAAAAGGGAATTGGGCCTTTTATAAGTTTCAAGGCTTATAAAGTCTTTATAATGTTTAAATGGGCTGACCCGACCCATTAGTGGTTTCATTAGTATGGGTACCGGGGTGGCCATTTAAACATTTCTTCGATATCAGCTCCGCCTTTGACTTTGACTTTGTCTGGGTTGACTTTGACTTTTTGACTTTTGGTTTTGATTTCACTTTTCTTTTACGCTTTTTCCGTTCTCGTGCTCGGGTTTGTCCTTTTCTTGGATATCCATTACCAGCACAATACAATTGCAAAACATATAAATACAATGTATTTTTGGTAAGTTTTTGGTCATTTAAGTCCGGTTTTAATGGAAAATGGTATGTGTAATTAAGCACATACCAAAATCCCCTATACTAAGACATTGCCGTGTCCTCACGTAACGCTATAAGTAAGCACTTAGAAAACTAGAATCTTAAAACCCCCCTCGACTAATTACCTCAAAAAGTAGCTAGATAATCAATAGCTTTGAAAAGCCCCATTTTTACCATTCTTAAAGATATACACTTATTCCTACACATATTCTTGTATTTTTCCCTTATTTTTTTTCATTTTTTGTATTTTTCTTTTTAAGCAACTAACTAACATATTTAACTTTCGTTATTTTTATAACCGTTAGGGATCATAGAACAAGACGCATTTCAATCCTAAAATGCCCTAAAAAGGATAAATTCATCGTCCTCGACTTTTCACTTATTACAAAACCAACTTTAAAACGAATCACCAGCTAAATATAAGTTAAGTGCTAACAATACTTATATTTCAACTTGTGAACTTTTTTCACTCTTTTTCTCTTTCTTTAACCGACAATTATTATTTCTTAGGTGAAATGTGCCATTTCAAATTTCAACTATGGATCAACGTTTTGCAAAATTCTATGCTTCATGTTCTACCCGAGATTAATGAGTTTGAAAGCGAGATCATCCCATGTAGCGACTTTCATCTTGGCACATCCCAACTTGCGGTAAGTGACTAGGCTTTTGACACCCCACAGAGACTAGTATCGGGACTCACGGACCTTTGGTTTCAAAAACTCTTAGGTTTCCCGTTTACACATAGCTTATTTAGAAAAAACCACAACTTAAAATGACATACTCTAAGTTCAAAAGCATATTTAAATTTAACAAAAAGAGATTTTCCTTACATTTATTAATTCACACTTAACATTAAACATAATCATGATGCAATCGTAACCCTCGACCTTTTAGAAGGCTGCAACATCGGTTGTGAGCCGGCAAGATGCAACAAACTTTTATCGGTCTCGGATTATTATTCTTACTATGGGCTTTCTTTAGAAGGTTGTAACATCGGTTGTGAGTCGGCAAGAAGCAGTAAACTTTTATCAGCCCACAGTTTATAATTATTACTCATCATTCTTTTTTCCATTTTTCATCATATTTTTTATTATTATTATTATTTTATTTTTTTCATTTTACTTTATTTCACGATATATAAAGAAGACTTCTTTTTGGAAAATTTAAGTATAAATTTGAACTAAGACTAAAATTATTGCTATCGACTACATCTCAAAAATTGTTGATTTAAGTTTAATTTTTAAAAATAGCACGTATTATTAGTCCGGTTAGGAGCTTATGGGAGAAAAGCACAATTACTATACATGAGCTCTTAAGATTTCCAAAGAATCCTTGTTTAGCATCCATCTCATACTTAACTCTATCATTTTTCATTCTTCGCGAATTTCCGCGAATGCTTAGTCTAAACGTTAAGGAACAAGCTAGAGCTAAACGCGCTCGATCGAGTTATTCTTATTCTACCCAGCAGGAAAGTCAAAATTGTGATAAAACACTTATTTTATTTTGAAATTTTTTAATTTTTTTGGTATTTTTTCAAAATTTTTGGTGGTAAAAACGGGATTACTTGAAAACAACGGCTGCAGGCACAATCAAATCGATAGAGCCCCCCTATTACTGAACTAAAACATTATCTCAAATGTTTTTAAGAAGGGTCTCTACGTCACTCTAAGCCGTTTATTAAGTATGCTTAAAGATAAACGTTAGTCGATAAGATTTGGATATTGGATTTCCCAAATGAAGCTGAGGATTTGAAGCTCGAGTGATCGAAGGACAAAACCGCGAGCACGAGAGGCTTTAAAAATCTGGGACAATCCTGGACAATCATCACAAAAACACAAGCAATACTGGAAAGGGCAGTGGTCACCTTCCTCACGAAAAAAAAAAAACACTTATTCATTTCAATACACATACTTCTATAGGATAAGCCAAGGGTTCTGCCTCCCGTGAAGCGCTTGTTTAGGGTCACTAAGCTTGACCCATTCCCCGAATTCATTGGTCCTTGGGGAAGGTTTGGAGATCCGGGACAACCATATGTGGTACGTCCCCTCCAAAGTAGTCCTTAAGTCTATGACCGTTCACCTTGAAGTTTGGCCCATCGGTTTGAGATAACTCGACGGTGCCATAAGGGTACAAATGGGCAATGGTGAACGGTCCAGACCAACAGGATTTTAACTTGCCCAAGAAAATCTTCAATCGACAATTAAAGAGGAGGACTTGATCACCGACGTTGAAAACGCGGTTTTTGATCTTAGAGTAATGCATCCTCTTTGTCTTCTCTTTGTAAATCAAAGAGTTCTCATAGGCTTGATTACGAAGTTCATTTAATTCATTAAGTTGAACTTTTTGGTGATCGCCCGCCGTCGAAAGGTCAAAGTTTGCATGCTTCAAGGCCCAATAGGCTTTGTGCTCGAGCTTAATCGGTAGATGACATGCCTTCCCGTATACAAGCTTGTAAGGCGTACACCCGATGGGTGTTTTGTAAGCGGTACGGAAGGCCCAAAGTGCATCATCTAATTTATCCGACCAAGAGGCATGGTTTTCGCCTATGGTCCTTTTAAGAATTCGTTTCAAGCCACGATTGGAAACCTCCACTTGCCCACTAGTTTGTGGGTGATACGCATTAGCAAGACGGTGAGTGACACCATACTTAAGCATGACCTTTGAAAATTGGTCATTGCAAAAGTACGTACCGCGATCATTAATGATAGCGCTGGGAGTTCCAAACCGAGCAAAGAGAGATTTTAAAATTTTGCAAACAACTCAGGCGTCGTTGGTGGGGAGCACTTTTACTTCAACCCATTTCAACAAGTAATTGACGGCCACGAGTATATATTTGTTGTTCCCTCGCTTGAAGACGGTGAAAACAGCTCATGAAATCTGATGCCATTACACGTCAAAGATTTCGCAAACTTGGATGGAGTTTTGTGGCATTTCATCACGTTACAAAATTTTTCCTTGACATTGACAAGTGTTACATCGGGTGACCAAGTCATGGGCATCTCGGTAAATAGTGGGCCAATAAAATCCTAAGTCAAAACCTTTTTTTGGGCGGTGTAGTTGGCACGTATGTCCCCGATGGGTTCCACGTATGGCATGTATTGAGGATTGTGTACAATAGCATATTGGCCCGAAACACAGCGCCAGATCACTTGATCCACAATTTTTTGAACAAATAGGGGTTTTCGTCCAAAAAGTAGTTGTTTTACTTCCTTGAAAACTTGTTTTTTTTTGGACGACATCCCTTTAACAATGAAATTCCCCGCATGGTAATTTGCAAAATCGGCAAACCACTGGGTACTTGAGTCACCACGAAAAGTTACCATATTAAAGAGTCTCGAGAGGAGGAAACGTCTTTCATTTATCTCTTGGGGTCGAGCACATTTTCTTAAGGATTTTTTTAATAGGGTAAGATGATTCGACCAGAGTTTCTTGGCTCCTTTTGTGTCAAGTATTTGAATTTAAACTCTGAAGGAGGAGAACCACCGGAAGTAATCTGCCTTGGAATCTTTTTTTGCAAGAGATATTTGAGGGTCGGAGTGATCTTCTTGATGTGATACGTATACACAATGCTTTGTTCAAGATGAGGTAATGACCGAATTTTTCGAAGTGCGTACACCACGGCTACATTTCTTTTCTCAGTCGTTTGGTGGTAGGCAGATTCCTCCTCAGTCATTGTTTTACTAGCAATAGTGTATACGCCTAAAGTGCCTTTAATGGCGTTTTGCACACAAGGAACGCTCTATGGCAAAGTCGATTGCTATCACTTTATAAAGCTCAAAGGGTAGTCCTAATCGGGAGCGGGGCATCAGTTGGAGCTTCGGTAAAGTTTTGTCTTTAACGTTTCAAAAGCTTGAATACATTCATCGGAGAAGATGATCAGATTATTTTTTCTCATGAGATGTGTCTTCGGGCGAGAATTTGGAAAAAAATCCTTAATGAACTGTCGGTAGAAACCGGTATGACCGAGAAAACTCCGAATACCCTTAACGGTAGTGGGATGAGGTAACTTAACAATCATATCGACTTTGGCTTTATCGACCTCAATCCTATTTTTGGAAATCTTATGGCCAAGGACAATACCTTCCTCAACCATAAAATGACTCTTTTCCCAATTTAGATAAAGATTGGTGTCTTCACACCTTTTGAGCATCTTGTCCATACGAGAGAGGCAATTTCCGAATGAATTCCCAAAGACCAAAAAGTCGTCCATAAAGACTTCCATCGTTTTTTCGATCATATCATGAAAGATAGACATCATACACCTTTGGAACGTGCCCGGTGCATTGCATAAGCCGAAAGGCATGCGAAGGTAGGCAAACGTTCCATAAGGATACGTGAATGTGTTCTTTTCTTGATCATGAGGGTCGATGGGAATTTAAAAGTAACCGAGACGAGAAGCCTTCGAGTGAGTGTATACAATAGTGTTCGTTTCCTGCTAGCCTTTTGAGCATTTGATCCATAAATGGTAATGGAAAGTGGTCTTTATGGGTGACTTCATTTAACTTTCGGTAGTCAATACATACATGCCATCCCATAAGCAATCGAGTCGGGATCAACTCGTTTTCATCATTTTCAACTACGGTAAAGCTACCTTTTTTCGGTACGTAATGTATAGGGATACCCAAGACTATTCCGAGTTCGTGTTAAATTAATCCGGGCGTTAAGAAGTTTGTCAAACCTCCTTTTTGCTGGACATCGTAGTGATTTCGGATTCAACAATCTTTGATGTTGGACTGTCAGTTTGTAGTCCTCTTCCATAAGAATCTTGTGAGTACAAAATTTTAGGTTAATACCCTTAATGTCGGAGAGTTTCAAAGAGATGGCTCGCTTGTGTGACTTCAAAACCTTTATGAGAGCGGCTTTTTCCTTGACCACTCAAGTGTTAGCGATTTAACGGGCAAACTTGTCGTCACCTCCAAAATGGTCTCAAGATGAGGACGGTAAGTCCTTGTGTTCGAGCTTCGGAGTAGGTTCAATTATGAAGATTACCATTTTTATCTTACAACTTAAGTTTTTTTGAATTGTGAAGCAAATAATTTCCTTTGAGCTAGGAGGTGGGTAATGATGGTATATCATCATTAAGTAATGCGTCAAGATGAAGAATGTCCCCTAACGAGTCAGTAATAAGTGTGATCAACTTTCGGTGTGAAGTTGGTTTCATCTCTTCAAGAGTGAGGAAAAGCATTGACTTATCAGTAGAAAATTCATATCCACGAAGGCGATGGTGAGGGTTTGGAGAAGAGGTAGGAAACGATAGGGTCATTATAAGGAGTGGAATTGCCACTCGCGATCACATCGGAGAAACCAAGAACTTCTTGAGAATACTCCTCACAAGCCATATCAATGACGCCAATTCAGTTAACCGCGTTCGTTATCATCATAATTAGAGGAGTATCTCGAAGTTTGATCAAGAGATGTCTGAATGTTTAGCTTCTTTTCCAACATTGAAGAGTTTATTCTCCTTTTCGTAAACACAATCATAGGCACGTCCGTTCTTTATGAAGGTATCTCTCCTGAGATTAGGGGAACTCGGGGATCGGCATCAAAGTCAACGACCACGAAGTCGGCCGGGAAATGGAACACAACAAGTTTTACGGAAACATCTTCGGCGATACCAATCGGTTGAGAGATCAGACGTGTCAGCCAGTTCGAGGAGCTTGAGCGCTAATCAGAGTAAGTTGGGAAGAGAAAGATGGGTTTTTTCCACCCACGAATATGGCATGAGATTAAATTTTTTTTTTTGCTAGCGCCAAGTCGGCCAAGGATAAGAACTCTTCCATTCTTAGGAAAAATCCACTCGGTCTATGAGAAAAGTTGTTGGGGTGGGTCTCAGTTTTTTGGGTAACTTTTTGAGGAGAACCGCCCGAGCAATGCTCATTCAACGGAGTTCTAGCCAATTCAAACAATTTTTCTTTGTTACTAATCAAACTCTTAAGTGTCAAGGAAATTTAGGCATGAGAATTAAAGCATCCGTGAAGATAATGTCAAAATGCAAATCATGAAAGATTTGGAAAAATTTCTCAATTTGATTGTTATCTTTTTTACGGATCTTTTGGTCATTAAGTCTAGACGGATATGGAATTGACGATTTCGGGTTAGGCTTCGGAGCACTAACGGGAGCAACAACGGGCTCAAAATTTGGTACATGAGTTTCAACTTGGACAACCGGAGGTTAGACGTCTTTTGTACTTCTGTTATTAGTAGGAGGCACCGTGTCCTTTGTCACCTTGGTTTCACGTTCACCACGTAGGTAGGAGAAAAAGGATTGGTTAGTAGGGAATCGTGGGTCCTTAATAGAACACCAGCCTGGGTGGTACTACCCTTCAAATCATCCTTCGGGTTAGTAATTGTATTACTAGGAAGTGTCCATGAACCCGAAGTAGAAGCGGTATTGGAATTCACAAACTTGGTAAGCATGTCCGTTAAATTGGTTATTTGGTTTTGCATGTTTTGATTTTGATTTTACATATTTCTCATAAACCGGCATCCATACTTTCAAACTGAAACCGCCTTTCTCGCAACAGAATAACTACCCTAACAACATTTCCCGCCAAAACTTTATACAACCCAATCCCGAAATTGCCCACACCCCGCTCCCTTTTCTCTTATAAAACTCGTTCCTACACTCTCCCCAATCAATAACCAACACGTGGCAGCAGCTCATTGGCCATGACACCTCATCAAACCCATCAAACGGCCTCAAATTCACTTCAAATAATCAACGGATGAGATTAAAAGGATCATTCTAGAAAACCTTCCCTCTCTTCACTACTCCTCTATAAATAGAAGGATAGGACTTCATTTTTTCTGTTGTTAGATTTTATTTTTAAACATTTACTTTGTAATTGTCCGTTTTTAAGCAATTCTTTGTTCACTTTTAGCAATTAAGCTTTAAGCTCTTGTAATCATTTCCTTTTAACTTGTACTTCTTTAATTCAGTAATACAAGTCGATTCACACATTTAATAATCTTTTGTTTTTAGTTTGAAGTTGAATTCATCAAATAAGCTTTAAATAAGCTCATAAGAGCTTATTACTTTTCATAAGCTCAAATTTAGCTCAATTCCTGTTTTAAGCAATTCATTTACCATTTTGACTCATTTACATTCAAATCATGGATACTTGAGAAGTGTTGAGCTCAATTTGGAAGGACAAATGAAAATAAGCTAAAATCTAGCTTATTTTGGGTTTAGAGGCATGGTGCCATTAGGAACACTGAGCTTCTACTCTTGGATAGCTCTAGTGTGAAGATTCTTCAAAAATAAGGTTTAATTCTCTCAATTCCAAGTTAGCATTTACCTAGTATTTCATTTAGCTTATTTCAGTTATGTTTGCTTATACTTGAGCTTATTCCTGTTGCATTTAGTTTAGATAGCTTTTAGTTGTCATTATTCTAAGTTTTCTAAATCTTAAAATTCAATTAGATTTCATATTTACATTTCTGTCATAGCTAGTAGTTTAAGCCTTATAGAGTAACTAGCTTATTTCTCTTAATAAGCTAGTAGTTTTACTTCTTAAATAGCTTTATTAGGTTAATTTTAGCATAAGTAGATAAAAAGCTTTACAAAGTTTTAGAGTTTAAAAGGTTTTAGGTGTAAAGTAGTTTGACAGCTTTATATTAAGGGAGTGTTTGGATTTAGCTGTAGTTGACTCTTAAAGTCAACTACACTCTATCAAATCTTTTCATTAAGTTGAGTTAGACTTTAATATCAAGTTTAAAACAGTTTTTAAAAGCTAGTTATTTGATTTACAAAATTTTGAGCTTAATAAGCTTAATTTTGCACCAGGGCATTTCACAGTCATAAGAGTCTTAGAATTTTAGGATTTTTACAAACAACTTAGAGTTTTAAGTAGAATTGTGTTCACTTAGTGAATTTAGTAAAGTGAGCTTTAAAAATCCTAGCCTACATCTTTGTTTCTTGCACTTTGCACCAGCAGCCAAGTGCATCAGCAAGCACAGCATATCAGCATAGATTTTTGCCATTTTTCACTTTGAAATTTCTCATTTCCTTTTAGAGTTTTACAAATCCTTTTAGCTAGGTTGATTTTAGATAATTAGGTTAGCTTATTTCCAAAATATCAGCACCTAAGGTCCAAAAATAAGCTGTTAAGCTTAAGTGAAAAAAGCTCTAAAAACTGTTTCAATAGACTTTGCATTTTTCCATCTTAGTTTTCTTTCTTAAATTGTTAACAACAAGCTAATATTAGTTTAGAATCTTCTAGTATACATCTTAGGCATTAATAAGCATCTTTTAGTTTTAGCTTTCATCAAGTTATAAGATCACAATAAGCAAAAATCCAAAAATCTTGTTAAACAAGCACTTTCTGTGACAGCCATGGATTTTCTTATTTTCTAGCTTATTCCTTTGATAAAAGTTAGAAGTGTCTTTATTAAAGTTGTTAGGATTAAGCTGTTAAGCAACTTTGTAGTTTTAAGTTTTTGCTAATTCTCAAAATTTAATAAGCCAAAAATAAGCACAAGCGCAGGGTCTGTTTGGTATGTTTCTTAAAGTTCAAGGTTGCCCGTTTTCTCTAAAGTGTAAATTCCTAGAAGTTAGCCCGCCTACCCTCTACTTTCCTTTTTAACACTTTTTACCCTGTCTTTTCTAGAATAATAAATAGAACTTAATTTTTAGTTTTTAGTTTAAATAATTAGGGTTCTTATTCTTAATCAAATAAATTAGGGTTCAATTAGGTTCTAAAAATTAGGGCTTTTGTTTCTATTAATTTTCTGCACATTTTTAGAGTTTAAAAACCATTTTTCTATATTTTTCTCATTAAATTTGTATTTTCTAGAAATTAAAATAGAACTTAGATAATTACTTTTTCCTAAAAAAATCATAAAAAATAGAAAAGTAGTTGAAAAATTTTGATTCTTTTTGCATTAATTTTCATTTTAAATCTAGTATTTTTGAAAAATAAAAGAAAATTTTTAGTGTTAATTTTTAGAAAAAGTTTATTTTTGTTAAATCATTAAATCTTTAAAAAATCATAAAAAATTCAAAAATACATAAAAAATTCTAATTCTTTTTCCTTAAATTTTCATTTTAAATTTGTGATTTTTAGGTATAAAATTTATTAAAAGTTGTGTTTTAGATTTTAGATTTCAGTTTTAGCTTGCATTTAATACGTTTTGTGCATTTAATTTTCGTGCTAGTTAATTGTTTTTCAATTCTTGTTATTAAATTTGTAGTTTAATCAAAAATTCAAAAATATCTCTTTTCTTATTCAAATCAGGATCCAAACTTAAACGAGGTTTCCATTGCACGAGTCATTGGGGAAACGACCCGGGTGATCATACTTGCCCGGTTTATTATACGTATTCTATATTATATTATATATATTTTTGAGAGTGAATATCACCAAGGGTAACTTGGTGATTTTCTTAATTACTCTCGGGATTATATTATTTTATATTATATTTTACGTGTATAAACTGCACAATCAACAACCCTCTCTAGATACACAGAATCTCTCAAAAGATTTATGTTTCATTTCTCACAGAGATCAACACGTTTCTATCGGCTTTCTCATTCCGAGATCGTTGATATTGAAAAGGTGGCAGTCCGCTCCAGCCTCCGATAACCAAATAACAAATGTGCACTTATAGAGTATAAAGCCAACGAGATCCATCAAAAATCTCACTTAGACACAAATTCCAATATACAAAATGTCGTACATCATTATACAATATTTGGTATCAAAAAGTCCTACGCATTATCCTTGTGGTAATTGCCAGAACATTCAGAGTGATACTCTTTAGTATTCACAGTGATGAATGGAAATCCTTCCAGAGTCA
Organism: Tanacetum coccineum; assembly: GCA_026074375.1. Taxonomy (NCBI): domain Eukaryota; kingdom Viridiplantae; phylum Streptophyta; class Magnoliopsida; order Asterales; family Asteraceae; genus Tanacetum; species Tanacetum coccineum. The sequence goes on along the minus strand of BQNB010069580.1, from coordinate 183 downwards.
ACATCAAACAGCTCTGCGGTAGGTGACTTGCGAGATTTTGAATGAATCAAGCTTGTGTCAACTGGATACGATTTTGGTCCAGTATATAAATTGACGACTCAATCAGAAAGATAGTAACTATCTGATTTACTCTTACCGTGTTGTTTGCTTTGAGACGCTCCGGTAACGAGAATGGCTAGCGCA
>BQNB010069579.1:1477-23594 GCA_026074375.1 Tanacetum coccineum | reverse complement strand
TGGAAATTTAAAAGTCTATGAAGAAGTAATCAAGAAAGACTCTGAAACCGTTAAAAGCAAAAGAGAACAAAGTAGATCTATTGCCTTAAAAGGTAGAAAGGAATCTAGTGATGAAGATAGTTCAACCTCCGATAATGAAGATGAAGAATACGCCATGGCCGTAAGAAACTTTAAGAAATTCTCCAAAACAATTAAAATATCAAAACCAAAAGGCGTTCGTTGGAGGATCTTGGAGTGATAGCAACGATGATGAAGAGGAGAAAACAAAGGACAAAAAATGTCTTATGGCTAAAGATTCCAAATGAGGTATTTTCCGAAACCGAATACTTTAGTGATGACCAATCATTACTAGACGAAAATGACTTAGATAATGAATATAGTAGACTATGCAAATTAAGACTAAAAGTCATGGCTAAAAATAAAACTCTAAAACAAGCTAAAATAGAATTAGAAAATAAAGTACTAGAACTAAAAGATAAATTATCTAGGTTGGAAAAAGGTAAGGAAGTAATTGAAGAATGTAAATTATGTCAAGAACTTAAGCTTGAAAATGAGAACCTTAGAAATGAAATATCTAGGATAAATCAATTTAATAATAGTAGTCACTCACTTAAGAAAATAATAAGTTCTCAAAAGACTTCCGGAGATAAATCCGGATTAGGTTTTAATTTTACCAAAGGATCACCTAGCGAAACCAAACAAGTAAAGTTTGTAAAAGCTCAAGAAGTCGAGTCAAAAGAAAAATTGATAGAATCAAATCCAAAATTTATACTTATAAATAATACCAAAATTCCCATTGCAAGTGATGATGAGATAAAACGTTTTTACAAACCTTCTTTAAAACCCGGAGTCGGATTTACTAAACCTACAATGAGGTCTAAAACACCTCCTCCGAGAAGAAAGGAAAATTCTCATCCTCGTTCCAAAACACCTCAACCTAGGAGAGACCAAGGTAGACCAAATTACTCTAACACTAGTCACAAAATGTGGAATCATCCACATCAACCAAGCTTTTCTCAATGTGGAAGATGTTCACCGTGCATGTGTTCAAACCAAATGCAAAACATGTTCGGAAACAATAACTTCGGACCCATGAAACGATGGGGACAAAATGGTAAAATCATCTTTACTTCGATATCATCACATACACTCTTTGTCTTTGGATTAAGAAATTCATGATAAGGTTCCCATGAGCCTTTATCGTCTACATTGTGAAGACATTAATGAAGATTATTCTAAAGACTAAGGTACGTTTCACTTTTCAGATCGTAAAAGTAAGAATTTATAAAGTAAATTTCCCTAGTGTACTATTTGATGTAGTATAGTTAGTTCTTAGAAAAAAAGGTGTAGTCTCTAGAAATACCATTTGTTGGTTTTCTAGCTTTAAAGAGATTAGTTCATTATGAACTACTCTTTTGCGTAGATTATAGACATTCGTCTACAAAATGGAAATCTTCTATGACCACATATCAAACTCATGTAGATGAAGAAGAGAAAGCTAGTGGTTAACAATTAACATAGAAGTAGGATTAGTCACGCGAAGATCATAGACACGCTATGGATGAAACAAACTCCCTTCGACTTCAACGATCGTCTCGAATCCATGTCAACCATCGTCTATGACATCTGCCTCACGTCTACGATCTACTACGTCTATCGATATCATCTCTAGTACTCATTCAATATTTACCGTCTTGGATTTTCTCCAAATCGTGACATTTAATTATTTCATCCGAGATAATTATCTCACTCAATTAACTAGAAGTTAATTGAAAAAGTCACTTAATCCTCGTTAATCCTTTCTTCGACTTAACTACTTGATTATCTCATCCGAAGTAATCAAATTTTTAACGAAAAGTTAATTAAAAATGTTAAGTATTCCTTCTCTATTATATTAAATAATATTACTAGTATATTCCAACGTATTTTGACACTTATCATTCTCACAAAAATGGCCAAAAATCGATTTTTTTTTTGAAGGCGGCCCCCTTAAAATTAAGGGGACCGGCTGTGTAAGTTGGGCGGCCCCCTTAATTATTTAAGGGGGCCGGCCACTGGAAAAACAAACTTCCCTTTTTCATTCGAAAATACATAGCCAAACACCATTTTTTTTCCTTCTTCCCTCTTCCACCTGCTGTGACGAAAAACCCACCACCATATTCACCAAAATCAAACTTCAAATCATCCAATTAACCAAAATTCGCAAGGGGCAATTACAAACAAATCAATCAACAACATCAATTGTAAGTTTTTCATCATTCTTTTCATTTGATTTCATCCAATTTTGCTCCCAATCAAAATTGGGTGTTCTTCATCATTTTCATATTTTTTTATTTTTGTCTAGGATTTCCATAACTATAATGATACCCGTAGTCATAGGAACACTACATTCATGATTGAATTGAATCAAAACACTAAATTGAGTCACAAATTTTGGTTCGAAATTATCATAAATATACTTTCATATTTTTTTAACAAAGTTTATACATTGTTGATTCATGCCAAAAACATGATAAAAACAACACTATTTTGTCCATCAAAACGTACATTTCTAAATGTATACTTTTCGAATCAATAGAAAATGTATTATAAAAATAAAGGGGTGTTTGGCTCGTTTCTTAGGATCAATTACTAGAGTCGAAATGACCACCACCATAATTTTGTCACTTGTATAAACACTTAACTAGCTTGTATAAGTCATCAAGATATATAATTCATATATATGTTGATATATTTTGTGATTGGTATAAAATAAAGGGGCGTTTGGCATAACCTTTTAAGAACATGATTTTTGAATAAAAATAATAAACCTATACTCATACTTGACACATAGTTTTTGACAAGCTTAAACTAATTCCATGATTAATACGGGAGTGTTTGGTTCATGATCTTGGTGTTGAAATATATAACAAATATATATTCTTCGACATCGTAGATTAAGTCAAAAATAAATTTAGGAACATATGGATCACTTCTTAAGTTTTTTTTTGTTTTTGTCGAAGTAATCCTTGTCCCACATTTGTCATTATACTAAAATTCATTTTATTTAGTATAAAATTTTCTTTTAACACCTTATGTTGTTGATAACTTGTTTAGGTGATAAAATGCCAAGAGCCACTTCCACCGATATATCCCTCACCAAATCCTACATCCCAAAAGTATCCAAAATCCCTGGCATTTCCCCCACAATTGCCAAATTCTACAAATCCATTGAAAATCGCAACATTCACGAAGGTCGTGTTGTTGATCAAGCCTACTACAAATCCAACAACATCGAGCGTCTCTTCACAAACATTCGCTTCGATTGTCTCTTTAAAATCAACGAACCGATTGTTCCAAGATTCATTCTTGATTTCTATAGTCAAGTCACGGTTCAAACCGATGAATATGGCTATCTTGTCATCTCCTTTATGATTCAACATGAATTCATAACTCTCACTCTTGCCCAATTCGGTCAAATCCTCAAAATTCCTTACAACGGTCAAGCCGTGTTCACCAACGAGTGGGACCTTGGATCTCTTGAGTATTCTCAAGAAACCGAGGGACCATATTCCACCGACCTTCCAACTCCCGACGATATTCGTCGACTTCTTGAATTGGAACGTGTCATGGTAGACCGTACCATTAAAAGTCAAACCGTCACCCTCACTCCAAATCAAATCCTCACTAAGGAACTAAGCCCCGACATGAAGCAATGGGAAGAACTCATTCGAGAGAATGTGTTTGGACTAGGAGGACATCGGGACCATCTCCCCGCTTGTCTTGCTCACATGTTGTATTGTGTTGTTGCCGAGGAACAATACAATCTTGCTTACTTCTTTGTCAAACGAATCGAATGTGCTAGAGCAAATCCAACCGCCAATCTTCCATACGGTATGTTCTTGACTCGTCTTTATCGTCACATCATGGAAGTATATCCTCATCTCGACAATGGCATTTATGACATTGTTGATCGAGTCATGCGTCCTCTTGCTCTTAAACAAACTCGGAGACCTCGAAGTGATCGTGGCAAGGCACGCCATTCCGTCTCATCCTCATCTTCTCATCATCACGGCACGTCATCTCATCAACATGATGATGATGATGATGATGTCGAAACTTCTCGTGCAAGTACTCCATCTCCTACCACCTATCTTAACTCTCTTAATCCACTCAACTACCAAAACTACGAAATGCCTTCCGCTTCCGAACAAACCGATGAAACTCTCTTTGAACGACAAACCACCTTGCTCAACCAAACGCAAGAAATGCATAAGGAGATGCGCGGAGGTTTCAAGTCATTTGGAAAGGCACTAAAAGGAGTGTTTAGCAAGAAGAAGAAATGAAGACATAGGAGTGGAGTGAACTAGATGGCTAAATGTAGTTTAAGACAATTTTTAACTTGATTATGTGTATGTTATTAACAACTTGTGTGGTGATCATCCGATATATTCGGAAAGACTTATATGTTGGTTATCTTTTAGGTACTTATTTGCTATGATGCCTTAAACCTTTGGTTGTTTTATTAAATCAACTAGTTATGCCATTTTGGTTTCATGATTTAATGTGTTTATTATATGTTATAAGATTAAATATGCTTATAAAACTCTATAGGGCTTGCTGCAAATAAACCACCAAAATAAAAATACCCTCACAAAAATTCTGAGAAAAATCAATTTTCTATGAAAAATGGAACCAAGAGTAGGCGGCCCCCTAAATTCATCAAGGTCGGCCCCCTTAATTTTAAAGGGACCTCCCCCTATTTAAGGGGACCGCCCATAGATTTTCACAGGTAAAACAGTATTTTTTTTCTACTTTTTACCCTCTTTTACCTTGTATCAGCTATATTTGCCCAGAATGCTCGAATAAAATTTGGAATATCCTAAACTTATTCAAATTCATTCCATTTTCAAACAAATCTCTTCTCATAAATTCCCTCCAAATGCATACCACCAATTCACAATCTCCCTCATTCATTATCAACCACCATAAACCTCCATGGCCTCCACTAGAGCCTCTATTTCCAAAGTCTCCAAGAGATCAAAAATCAACATCATTCCACGAAAACAATTGTTTGTGGATTTAACCCAAGATGATACAAAAACTCCATCACCCAAACTTCCAATTTCATCACCTAGTGCTCCTAATGCACCCTCCAAAACACCATCAACCAAAGACACTTCTTCATCTTCAATTAATTACATACCCAAATCACCAACCTCATCAACATCACTTTCACCAAATGGTTACTTGAACCCCACCTATTCTCCCTCATCCTAGGGTTTCTCAACCACATCACTCAAGAAAATGCATCAATGGACATCACTCTCACTCTTCCCTAATTACCCCACTTGATGTTTCCAATTTGATACTCCATCACCTTACCACCTTCATTTGAGCTTCCTATTCCTTGGAATTTACTTGAAGCACAGGTAACTTCATGCCTTTGTTATATCCACAAATCGAACCTATCTTTGGGTTAAGAGATGAACTTCAAATATATGTTTTCATATATTGAACTAAGCTACTTACAACTACCATTCATCATCACACCACCTCAACCATCCTACCTAAACTAAACATACTTATGTTTTGTCTCTCAAATATATGATCATACACATTTTGCAAGCAGTCCTATGAGCTTTATTAGTATAAAGACTTTTTCATAGTTTTATTTTCATGCATAGTTAGCTGTTATTTTCCTTATGTATGCATGAGTGTGTTTCACACACTATTTTAATTTTAATGAATGATCATTGTTGGTTGTATGCCATATTTTTCTTCCTTGCTACATGTTAGAAATATTTGTATTGTTCTAACCCATTTTTGTAGCCAATGAAACAATTAGCTCGGAATCCTTTGGTGCCCATCTGAACGAAGAGGAGCACACATCAAGAGGGAGCACTTATTCCGTCGATATTTACTAGCAATCCTTATACGATGCCTTTTTGATTCTACTATAAGAGGAGAAATGGCATGAATACTCTTAAAACTTCGTTTAATTTTTTATTTTTTTTATATTTAATGAGTTTAAATTTATGTATATCAAAAAGGGAGATTGTTGATAGAAATTATAATGCCTAAAAACATTATTTAATATCTTTAATATCTTTACGTTTTGATAATCACAAAAATATAAAAGCGTTCAAGTAAATTAACATAAAAAGGTAATTAAGAGTAAATTCTCATTTCAACATTTACATCACTTAAGGTATGGAATGAATAAATAAATGCTTAATGCATTTTATGATCAAAAAAATTTTTTATTCAACCTCAAACTTTTATAAAATATTGTAAACATTTTTATAAACATCACAAAATATTTTCTATATTTAAAAGAAATGTTTTATTCAAAATAAATATTTTGAATTTCAAAATTTGAACTAAAACGGCTAGCAAAAAGTCAGTAAAACACCTCCTCTGAATAGGACAAAAAGGGGAGCGTCTGAAAATGGGCGGCCCCCTTAAATACATAGGCGACCTCCTTAATTATAAGGGGGTCGGCACCTTATTTTAAGGGATCTGGCCTTTCGACCCCACGCTCTCCAGCTTGTCCTATAAATACTGGACTATTCCCCAACATTTTTCTCACCTTTTGCACTTATTCTTTCTGTTCTAAAACAACCCACACATCTCTCAAATCCTTTGATCATTTAATCATAAAGCTTTGTTTCCATGTGATCCAAGCTCAATTTCTTAAGTGCAAGAGAAGAATACTTCCATCATCAAGTGAAGAAGTATTACACCTTAGTGTGCATAGCAATCTTGTTGCATTAATATCACATATTTGTAAATCAATTGTATATCTTGTAAGTTGTGTGTAGTAGCTTGGATAATGACGTTCTTTGTATGCTATGTTAGATACGTGCGATGATTTTAACAAGTAGTGTTAGATAGTTGTGATATAAGTAGTGTAGTGAAGTGAAGTCTTGAAGTTGTGAAGAAGTTGTGAAGTTGTGAAGAAGGTGTGAAGTTGTGAAGAAGTTGTGAAGTTGTGAAGAAGGTGTGATGTTGTGAAGAAGTTGTGAAGTTGCGAAGGAGTGACACAGTGTAAAGTTGTGTTGTGATATATTGGTTTAGCTAAGATTAAAACTCGGACATTTAGATTTGTCGTAATCCGTGTAAGAACGTGTATGTACGGTTTTCTCCGCCATAAGGTGCTTGTTGACATAGTGAAGACAACTCTCGAGTTTGGTGCTCGGGGAGTGGAGTAAGGCGAAGAGTGCCATCGTTAACTGAACTATATAAAATCCCTCGCGTTGTGGTTTGATTGTTCTTACTCTTATCTCTTGTTTTCTGTATCATTTTCATATACTTATATTGTTCTATTGTGCAAAGCATTGGAATTCACAAAAGTGAATTCTATGTTTTACAAAGATACATAAACGTTAAATTCAAAAAACTGTAAAAACTTATTAACCCCCTTCTAGTTTTCCTTATATATATTATGTATATATATGTTATATTCTGTTATTTGTTTATTATATATATAATATAATATTATATATATATATATAATATTATATATGTATTATATATAGTGTATATTAATTATATAATATATATATATATATAATATATATTATAATATCATATTATATATATATTTATATATATATAAAGTTTTTATCCGAATGAGTTTTTCTTGATAAGGTTTTTAATGAGGCAGTCCATATACAATAATGGTTCTGATGCACCATATTGATAGCTTGTAATAAACGGCAAACGTCCAAGAGGGAGTGTTATGGAATATTTATTAGTGGATGATTCACAATTATCTACTTACTTATTTTACCTCAAGTTTCAAGTATATATCGAAACAAGTAAAGGATAGTCATAACCCAAGCCAAGTATGTGGCTTTAAGTTGTAAACTTCAGAAATCTATAATTAGGATTTTAAAAAAATTTTTAAAGGTCAAATAGAAGTTTTGGGAAACCAACAATAAAGCTATGATGTGCATTGAGAAGTTTTATAAACACATAATCTGAAGACTGTTTTGATATACATTCAACATTAGAGGGAGAAATGTACTCAAATAACTCAAGTGGTGTGATCATTAGAGGGAGAAGAATACTTAAATAACTCAAAAAATATAATCATGAGAGGGAGAATAATACAAGCTGCACTCTCTTTACCTTAGATAGGTTTTTATCCTACTGGTTTCCTAGCATGTTTTAATGAAGACAAACATACCTTAACGTATTTAAAGAATTATGTACTCTTTTTACCTTACTAGGTTTTTGTCCTACTGGGTTTTACCTAGAAAGGTTTTAACGAGGCATATTATTTGAATGATGGATAGCAAAGAGGGAGTGTTATATATATTATATTTGTTATGTTGCTATCCACATTCCATAACGGGTTAAACATCATGACTGAATAATGTTAATGTTTAATACACTATTGATTAGAGGTTTATGTATACGGACTTGTATGTACTTGTAATATATTAATCTCAGTGAAATACATATGTTATGATTCTCTCTACTTTCTTCTTTCATGTATCGATTATGTGTGTTGCTATTAAGCTGTTGTTTTACGACAACATTTAAATAACAAATTTATAAGTAAAAAAACATTTACATGATAAACACTTCATTTTCCAAGCTCACTAACATATTTAATAGTAGTATTGAATTAGATGCTTTAATGGAAAATCTAGAAAATCTGCAGGTATAATGGCTATATGGGACACCTCAGTCTTCACTTTATTGAACTCGTTAGACGAAGAAGGTTTTCTTGCTTTACAAGGGAGATGGAAAAACATTAGCATTTCGTGCTTGATTATAGTTGTTACGCCCACAAGACCAAAGAAAAAGAAAAACTTTGGTCAGAGCTTTCAAGATTGATTTTAACTTACAACTCTCTATCTGTTGTAATGGGGGACTTTACCAGAGTAAGATATGCTAACGAACGGAAAGGGTCTATTTCGATACACGAGGGGTGACATGGTTTAATAACTTTATCTCATCATCTGGTCTCGTAGACTTACCAATGGGACAAAAGAGATTCATAAGGATGAATACACTTGGTAACAAGTTAAGTAAAATAGATAGAATCCTAGTCTCACAACATGTAGTTGATTTATGGCCAAATTCTTACACGATTACTCTACCTAGAGATTTCTCAGATCATTGCCCTTTGTTATTGTCGAACTTAGGAGCTGATTATGGGCCCATCCCCTTTAAGCTTTATACTGTGCTTCACACAAAGACTTCTCATCTATTATCCATAACAGTTGGAATTACATGTCTTTAGGCCCTCTTCGCAATGTGAGTTTACACCTTTCTATCAGCTTTAAGTCCAAACTGCAGCGCCTCAAGTCCAACATTAAAATCTGGCATCAAAAGGTAAAAGAAAAAGAAAGATCAGCTTCACTTGCTCTATGAAATAAAATTGACACATTAGACTTAAAAGCTGAAGTATCCTTCTTAACTCATTCTGAAATCATCTCAAGGAACACGTATATTAAATCCCTAACTCATATTGAGCACTGTAATATCATGGAGCTAAAGCAAAAGGAAAAAATTCGTTAGGCATTGGAAGGAGATAAAAATTCAAGATTTTTTCATTGTATGATCAACAGTAGAAGAAATCGCCCGCGGATTAATCGGCTGAATATTCAAGGGGAATGGGTTTCGGACCCTATGTCCATAAAGAATCACATATTCTAGTACTTTGACAAAAGATTCAAAGAAGTGAACTGGGCGAGGCCATCTTACACAAAGCAATTCTTCAAGCAAACTATCCTATATGATGAGGTACGATTTCTTGATTGACCTTTCACCACCTTAGAATTAAAGATGCGGTATGGGGGTTGTGGCTGTGGACAAAGCTCCGGGGGCCACGATAGCGTTACTTTCTAATTTTTCCAAAGCCATTAGGACAATCTCGAAAAATGACGTCGTTTCTTTTGTAAAATTTTTTTGAAATTCTTTCTATATTCCTAAGGTTGTAATTCCTCTTTCCATAACAATAGTCCCAAAATTGGATGACCCCTGGGTCGTTGGGAGATTTTAGGCTATAAGTCTCATTGGGTGTCATACAAGTTATGGCGAAAAGTCTTTGTCAAATTGACTCTTTAAAGTTTTTACCTCTGGTTTTCGGTGATGTTCTAAGTGGCTTATTAAGGGCGCAATCATTTGGATGGCCACCTTATATAGATGAAGTAATTTCTTGGGCATAAAAATTTCAAAAAAGGGAGTAATGTTCTTTAAAGTTAACTTTGAAAGGCGTGGATTCTCTTTTGTCATGGTCTTTTCTTCTTTCTATTATGGAACAAATAAGGTTTAGTAGCAAATGGAGGAGATGGATTCACTCTTTCCTTAACTCAAAATTTGCTTCTATTCTTATAAATGGTTCCCCACCCAAGAAATCAGGCTTGAAAGAGGTCTTAGACAAGGGTTTCCCCTATCTCTATTCTTATTTATCATAGCAGCCGAAGCTCTCAATATGGTTATTCTTGAAGCTACTAACAACAATCTTTTTCATGGCATTAAAATGGGGAAAGACAAAGTATATATCTCTCACCTTAATTATGATGATGCCCTTATTTTAGGTGAGTGGTCTATTTCGAATGCCAAAAACCTTTCTAAGATCCTTACTTGTTTCCACCTTGCCTCCGGTCTCAAAGTAAACTTCAACAAAAGCAAGATTTTTGGCATTGGGGTTTCTTATAAGGAACTAAACATCATTGCTTCCTCTCTTGGGTGTCTTGCCTCTCAATTCCCTTGCACATACTTGGGCCTTCCTGTTGGTGCAAAAATGTCTAGATGTTGTAGTTTGGAACCTCTCATCAAAAGATTCCAAAATAGGCTCTCTAAATGGAAAGCAAACACCCTCTTGTTTGGAGGTCGTCTCACTCTTATCAAATCCGTGCTTGGTAGTTTGAGTGTTTATTATTTTTCAACCTTCAAAGCACCAAAGAAAGTCATCTATAAGCTCGAAGGTATTTGTAGAAGATTCTTTTGAGGTGCTAATTCAGATGTAGACAAAATATCATGGGTTGCATGGGACAAGGTTGTCTCACCATGAAACAAAGGTGGCTTAGGTATTGGCTCCCTCGTCGCAAGTAATAACTCTTTGCTTACTAAATGGTGGTAGAATTTTTGAAATAAAGGCACGTCCCTTTGGTGTAATGTTACCCGTTCTATACCTGGACCCATAGGCGGTGTTTTAAACTCCAATTCTCACAAGAAAGCTTCGGGTACTTGGTCACGATTTCTAAACCGCAAAATGAGCGTTCAAGGTGGTATTAACCTACCAACGGTTTTTAAGAAAAAGATTAGAGACGGTAGAAGTACAAGTTTTTGGCATGATCATTGGTTGGGTGGCATGACTCTTCAAGAATCATTCCTGCTGTTGTATAGGCTTGAGCTAAACAAGAACTGTTTAGTTTATGAGAGAACCATCAATTCTTTATCAAACAATAATGTTATCGTTACTTCCATCTCACACCTTATGTTCCCCTCATATCATGTGTTCCAAGCAACCTCAACACACCCACTTCTAGCAAACTTACACCTCTCAAATGATTGCGATGTTTGGGAATTCACTTATGATACCTCAAAAAGATTTTCTGTTAATAACATGCAAAAGCTCATTTCCACCATGTCAAGTGACAATAAGTCTCATCCCACCCGCCATCGAAGGTAAACATCCTTAATTAGCGTTTTTTAAACAAAAGACTTCCTACTGATTGGAATTTTAATGGCATGGAATTGATCTGTACGTGATGGCCCTCTTATCAACAATGACATTGAAGGTCGTTTTCTCCTGGTGGCAGTCTACTGGAATCACCAACTCAAACCTTCTAGATATCTTAACCATGGCCGACCGGCTTCCATGGTGTCATAAGCTAGGAAATTTTACGATGTAGGTGGTAAGACACAAAAAACTATTTGGACTATATAGATCATTCAATTAAAACCGTTTTCAACCTCAAAACGAACTCAAAAGGAGGTTACTTTTATAATGATGTATAAAACAATTGTTTACAATTGGATTTCTAGTAGGAGTAGGAATATCAGGTTTAATTGGATTAGAATGGTCTTGTTATCCTATGTTGTAACATTTCTATCATCGACGTTGTAATTTTCTTTTTAGCTTCTTGTGCTAGTTAATGCATCTGCTGTTAAAAAAAGATGTTTTGATGAAAAAAATTCTTAAATAAAATCATTATCTATATTTATATTTTTATATATATACTTATAGTTTAGCGGCTATATCTGACTTTGGTTTCATTGCTTGTTGTTTTGTCTGGTTCAATAATACGACTTATCCTAGTGAGGTTTACGGACCCACTGGACCAGAAGCTTCTCAAGCCCAAACATTTACTTTTCTAGTTAGAGACCAACGTCTTGGAGCTAATGTGGGATCCGCTCAAGGGCCTACTGGTTTAGGTAAATATTTAATGCGTTCTTCGACTAGAGAAGTCATTTTTAAAGGAGAAACTATGCGTTTTTTGAGATCTGCGTGCTCCTTGGTTAGAACCTTTAAGAGGTCCACTCTTTAATATAAAGAGCGTATTATTTTCTTTAAACTTAAAAACTTAAAAACGAATATTTTATTGTACCAAACGTATCATTTATTAAAATTAAAAATGTTAACAAAATTTATCGCTAAATTAAAGTTTAAATATTGTTTTATGTTCAAACTTTTGTCATTTTTCGTTTATAATCAATAAAAAAAATTCCATCACAGTAAGTCAGTAACTACAAACTGAATCTGTAGGTGTTGTATTAAATGTTACACCAAAGTAACAAGTTTACATGTATAATTATTTTACATTGTCGTTTTACGCTTATAATTTAAACGAGGTGCGTAAAATGATCGACAAATCATGAATTAAATATGATCATATTATACATGTATAACCAAAAGAGAACAAAATCCAAGAAGAATCAAATTGACCCCTATGCCCTCCAAATGTTATCTGGCCCCTGTCATACCAAATGGCCAAAACGCTTGGCCGCAGTCTTTCCGCCCCTTCCTTTCTCTTATATTTATCACATCATTCACTCATCACACTTCTCACTACTCGACACCACCTCCGAAAATGAGTTTACGGGTAGCGGAAGATGATTCAAGGATCGAAATAAATCTTCCTGCTGACATTAACTGGGACATGCTCGACAAAACCAAGTTTTTCTACCTTGGTGCCGCTTTGTTTTCAGGTGTTTCAACTATGTTATATCCTGCTGTCGTGTTGAAAACACGGCAACAAGTTCTCTTGAAAGACACACCATGCTTTAAGATGGTTGTGTCGATATTAAGACACGAGGGGTTTAAGGGTTTCTATAGAGGATTTGGGACATCACTAATGGGTACTATTCCTGCTAGAGCACTTTATATGGGTGCTCTAGAAATGACCAAAAGTAATCTTGGTTGTGCAACTTTAAAAATGGGGTTTTCTGAGGTTAAAGCGACTGCAATCGTGAATGCTGCAGCTGGACTAAGTGCGGCCATGGCGGCTCAGTTGGTTTGGACACCAATTGATGTAGTTAGCCAGAGACTAATGGCTCAAGGTGGAAAGGGTGTCAAGACCATGATGTACAAGGGAGGCATTGATGTTTTCCGTGGTATTATTCGAAGAGAAGGTGTTAGGGGATTGTACAAAGGATTTGGTATATCAATCTTAACATATGCTCCTTCGAACGCTGTGTGGTGGGCTTCTTACTCAATGGCATATCGAGCGATTTATGGTGGTGTCCATAATTACAGTTTCAATAAAGAGGGACATTTTGGAGGTGGTTCTATGATAGCGGTACAAGGGTTTAGTGCAACTATAGCGAGTGGGCTATCAGTGCTAGTTACAATGCCATTGGATACTATTAAGACAATAACACAAGTTTTAGAAGGTGAGCGTAGTAACAGGAAGGTAAGTGTTGGACAGACAGCAAGGAATTTGGTTAAGGAAGGTGGATTTAGTGCTTGTTACAGAGGGCTAGGGCCAAGATGGGATTCCATGTTAATTTCAGCAACTACAATGATCACCACTTATGAGTCACTGAAGAAGATGTCTACTAAGAACCAAGATTTCTATGGTTTCCTTAATTGATTTGAGGACATAAGAGGATAAAAAAATCTATAAATAAGAGCGTGTGGGGACAAAGATCATTGATTGTAATGTAAATACATAGGTATAAGTGTATAACTGTATAAGAACTAGTTTATGGATATTTTTATTTAGGAGATACGAGTAGTAGTACTAATCTATCTATCTATTCTTATAAAAGATTGAGTCCCTTAATTTAATGTGGAGGTATTCATGACTTCAATTTTAATGAGATGGAACTGCAAGGGTTGCCGGAATTGATCATGAAAGGAGACGGAAGTGCAAGGGTTGCCGTAACTGATTACATGGTATTAAAGTCGGATCATGAAAGAGATGATGCGGAAGGGTTGTCCGAATTCATCACATGGTATTTAGTGTTGAATCAAAAGTTGGTTATGGATTGAATTTCCAAGGATCTATCCATGGCTTTTGTTTTGTTCCCTTTGATGACATCTTACAGAAAAATGTCATTCATAACCATGTTCTTGGTTAGTGTTGAATATGTACTTTTATCAGGTAAATGATGTTACGCATATTATTAATTCTATTTACTTTTGCAGATGTAATTGGCAATGTCGTTTATTGTGGAAATTTGGATGTTTACAATAATCAGAATGTTAAAAAACAAAGGTGGATGACTCTTTACTTACAAGACTTAGGGTATTTTATGTTTCCTCCTTTATTGTATATAATTAATCTTTGTGTGTTAAGTGTTCTTTGACTGATTTCAGACTAAATTGTGTATCAACATTCAACAGTGGGAATATTATTAAGTGTATCTTATGGGATTGCTTTGCACAACAGTTTTCTACTTTTTTGGATGGTAATAAAACAGAGGAGTATGAAATAATGATAATTCAACTTGGCATAATTCGTGTATGGAAAGGTAATTGTTGAATCTGTTTTAATACTGATCTTTATAAGTGACTAACGGAACAAAGTGTTTATAAAGTTATTGATGATCATGTAGGCACCACTATGGTTCATGCTCTTATTGGCAGCCGCCTATTTATAAATGAGGATGTTCATGAAATTGCTACCTTCAAAAAGAGGTACAAACTTTCAAGTCCTTTGATGTGTTTATTTTGACAGTATTAAAAGTTCTTCCCATGGCAGGCTTATTCTCAAGGATACTAAAGATTTATCTAGCCAATCAATCTACTCCATTCGTGATGAGTTTCTGTTTAGGACTAAAAGGATGTATATTAATGAGATAAGTGAAGTTACAAAGGTGTGACATGTCACCATGTTTAGCTTAAACATTTTTCCGACATGCATGTGTGTGATAAATTATGGCAGGAAAGCGTTAGTGTGGGGGTTTTTTAAATTAACCCCCCCCCCCCAAGTTTAGAGGTTTATATGGAACTGGTTAAATTGATTTTAACACTCTGATTCCTACTATCTGCATGAAAAGGTGTTACGTGGAAAATGTAATTCGTAAATCTCGGCCTGTTCATCTTGGAGACATTGATGTAACTCATATAGATGACGATGATGATACGTTAATTTGTCGTAAATGTAAAACAATCCAACCAGAATTTGTTTCAAGGTAATTAATGTAATCAGTTCACGGGATTATCTTTTTATCATTTGTGATCTTTGATCATCAGCTTAATCAGATGATTGGATCTAATCTGGAACATATACGTGCAGATATGGTGCAATAAATCATCAGGTTATTGTTCATCATGTATTTATATTTTAAAAGTGAGGCTATTTTGTCATCTTATAATGCTACTAACACTACTTAATTTTCACAATGTAAACTACTTGGCTAATGATGATGATTCCGATGCTGTGGAAAATAAGCGGTTGATTGGAAAGAGATTTTTATTTAAAATTAAGATCTCAGACTAGAACATCACAACTGGTTGGTCTGTCTATGCTGTTTTGAAATTGTGCAATGATTATGATATCATACAAAAGATGATCAAGGATGATTATGCGAAGGTGGTTTTGATCTATTTATGATGTAATATTTTTTATTTATTATTTTGAAATTTTGTAAGTAAAGTTACATGATTATTATGTATTTAACTAATTTAATATGTAATTTGCTATCAAAAGTCGGTTATGAATTGAGACAAAGCTAAAAAGATTTTGTGACACCCACCGCACTTCAAAATGCCTATAAATACCATCATATTCTTCATCCCATTTCCACCAAAAACCGAAGCGCAAAAAGAAAAAAAAAACAAATTGAAGCCATACGCGATGAAAAATGAAGTCATGTACGAAGTTTGGTGATTAAATAACATTTAAACATTAAAAGTCGTGCTACTTTATTTTAGTTCATATTGATACTGAATTTAATTCTTACAGGAATAACACAGAAGTAGAGGTTGCGAACCAAGATGTGCACTTGCCAATGACGCGTCCCAAACTTCCTCCGCGGTTTTATTACCTTTTTGGAAAGCTAATCGATACACAAGGTATGTTTATATCTTAACATGCAAACTCCTACATGTTCGTGCAAATGAAAGACTAATAGTTGTTTGCAGGGAGACAACAGGAGCTGAAAAACAGGGAAAAAGCCCATTATCTGTATTTGGAAGTGAAGTCAGAAGTCGAGAACTGCCTTTCTTATTTAATGGAAAAAAGGGAAAACGATCCTTATAGGAACATATTGTCTCGATTGGCTTACCAGCTCAGACATGGGCCAGAGAGTGAAGTACCAACATTTGAACCGTAAAATTCATTCCACATCAGAATTTAATGAAATCATTGACATGATACGGGTACAGATAAATGTAGTAATTATCCCCTTAACATAGGGGGAGCATAATTGTATGGTAAATTCAATTTACAGTTTATCTATGAGAAGTTATACATCCACTACACACTTGCAATATGAATAATTCTCCCGTGTTGGGTATGAAACTCCTCAACGCAAATAAACTTTACGCAATCAACAATTAGATACAACCTGTGTGCAACGCACGGGTGTGCATGCCTCGTCTATGATAATTTATCCTCTTTTGATAAATGATAAGTTGTATTTATAACTCCTATGTCTAACAAACAATCTTTCTAATAATAATATGAGAAGACTAATGTCTCATTTTTTAAAGTAGTTAAAGTGGAATTTGATGTGCCGGGTTTGGTTGGTTGGTTGCCCGAAGGGCTATCTGATCCGATCAACTGCGTAAGCCGTAGCGCGCTAGCGCGCGTACTATTCCGGGGACTCTATCCGGATCTATGGATCTCCCCAGCATCCAAGCGAGACTCCATCAACATCTTGCCACCTCGTTGGGCGACGCCTGCTTTTCTACGAACACCCACCACTGAATGTGAACTTTGCTAGTTTTTGCATCCGACCACACCAGGAGAGAACACAGGGTTAAGCCAAGCCCTTACCCGCCTGAATGGAATTCATATCTCCTTTCGGAAGGAGAAGCCCTTGAATGGAACTGTAACTCTTCTATTACATTAATAGTATGTGATAGTAAATCAGTATAGTATGTCTCAAATTTATTGTTCATCTTTTTTTTTGTTCAATTATTGTCCACTATTATATATAGTTTTTATAATTACTTAAGTTTATTATATTACCCTTAAATTATTTTACAATAACTCTATGAAAACATTAAAATAATTACTAAGGGTAAAAATGACTTTTTTTATTTTTGAAATTCAAGCAGTAACAAATGCACTTTCTTAAAATTGCGTATTTCTTTTTTGTGGCAATAATTTTGGACAAAGGCGGTAATAATTATAGTTTTGAATTATCATCGTGACAACAGAAAGACCAAAGCCGGCTTTCATTTTACTACTTTTTCCGTTAGTATAGTATTGCTTTAGCCTATGAATTTTATAAACAATTACCCTGTTTTTTGTTTTGTATTAAGAGTTGTCTAATGAACTACGCGGTAGGGCGGCCTAGTGTTGCGGCTGGACGATTTGAACCGTGTATATTTTTTTTTAAATCGTTTTCAAACTTGTTCATTACCATCATTGTTGTCGATTATTTTATATTTATTGATGTTTTTAGTTTTTATTACATTAACATCGATGTCGTATATTTGTTGTCAATATTGTTTGCCAGTTTGTTTGCTAGCAGTATTATCGTAGAGTATCTAATATTAAAAAAAGTTATTAGTTCTTATTGTAGAGTTAGGTATCTTTTGAAGTGAAACAAAAGTATAGAAAGTGAGAAGCAATCATGTCAAAAATAATTATAAAATCAACGATAACTGAAATTTCATGATTTTAACTTGTTTGCAGACATAGTAGATTGGACTGCCAAAATAGTGTACCTTCCATTTTATGAATTTTTATCTACAACGCAAAACCACAAACCTCTTAAGAACCCAAGTTTCAAGAGAAATAAACATCATATATATGAAGATAAGAGAAATAGTCGTTAGTCAATCCAACACTGTATAAAAAAATGCGGCATGATGTTCTATACTGCATTTATTTAGCCAAGTAACCATTGTCCAAATTGAATCGACAACTTAACACTACAAACCATAAATTCAAATGCCTCTGGGTTCAAACATAAAATATAAACACTATCCAAACACAATAATCATCATTTTATGAATAAAATATAATCACTTAACAAACTTGTTGGGATTCTTGATTTGATAAGACAAAATGAATAAAAGAATGAAACAAAAGGATCAAAGTCGTCATTATAAAACTCTACAAGCTGGTGGAGAAATATGAAGATTTGGTCAAATATTCTACAGGATAATGACTTTAGGAAAATATTAATGTGGTTTAATGTAATTTAAATAGTTTCCTTATCTATTGATTTACTTCCTTTGTAAGTCATGATCTCTCCCTATATAAAGAGATCATAGACATAGGTTTTAGAATATAGATCCATAGAAAACTAGAGCTCTCCTAATGAGAGTCTAGATAGTTAGATAGCCAGTCGACTGATGAGAGTCGAATAGTACACCATAGTTAGTTGGTGTAGCCCCAAATTATAGTTGGGGTAATAGGGAAATCGTATGAATAGAAAACCTTGTTCATAACTTTGATTGTGTTCTTTATTATTCCGCTGCGTGTTATCAATCATTGTTATTGTTCATCCTAGATATATAAGATCTAATCAATCTTGAGCTATAAACGATCTTATCAATTGGTATTAGAGCCTCGTGGCTCTTGATCTAGGATCATACAAGGTTTTTGAAGAAACCCATAAACCCTAATTTTCAAGAATTCATTTGTAGTAAAAAGTTTTATGGGGTTTTGAAGTTTATTTGATATAATAATGATTATAATTGTCCTTTCTACCTTTTTTAGTATGCAATACAATTATAAATCTTGTTTTATTAAGGTTTCTTGCGTAGGTGGATGATATTGATTCCGGTTCATTATTTGTCTACGTATATCTGATCTCGTCATTAGTGTTACAAGAACTTTCAAGGCTGCTCGTTATTGTTTGTCGCTGCCCTTTGATGATCTGATGTTTTCTTGCACATCTTGGGTATGTAATAATTGATGAAACCCTATTTCACGATGGATGCATGGTAATATACAGGCTATGCGTGACAAAGAGATCTTTTTAATGGATGATAAGATTTGTTATAATAAAAGAAGATCTGTTCGTATGCGTGTGAGATTGATATGACAGCTTGCAAAGATTTATGGAATGAATTCACGTGATTGACATATATACATATGTTTAATAGATTGGGAAGTTACAAGATGTAACTTAATGATGGACTTAATGATAATTAATAGCATTAATGTGTTTGATTAGAATTCTTTGTAACGTCTTATGCTCTCTCCTTATATAAAGAGACATAGACTCATAGGTTTTAATATCCATCATACATAGAACTCTCCCAATGAGAGTCTAGTTAGTTAGTTAGTTAGTACACCATAATTAGTTGGTGTAGCCCCATGTTATAGGTTGGGGTAAATAGGAATCGTTTGAATGAAAAACCTTGTTTGATAATATTGCTTTCTTATTATTCCGCTGCGTGTTCAATATTATCTGTAAAACGATCCTAGATGGGCTAAACGATTTTCAACATGTGGTATCAGAGCCATGGGGCTCTTGATCTGGGATCTACAAGGTTTTTGAAGAAACCCTAAAACCCTAATTTTCAAGAAATCGATTTGTGGTTAAAGTTTTATGGGGTTTTTGAGTTAATTGATATATCAATATTTATAATTGTCCTCTCTACCTTAATTGGTATGCAATACAATTGTAAATCATTGTTACTATCAAGGGTTTCTATGAAGAATGAAGGCACTGCTCAAGGTACTGTTCGAAAGTACTGCTTCTATTCGAAAGTACTGCTCATTATGCTCAAAGTACTGCTCGTTGTGAAAGTACTGCTGTTATGTTCGAAGGTACTGCTAGTTTCATCCGAGAAGTTAGTTTATACTGCTAGCTTTGTTCGATATCGGACAGAGCGTAATTTTTGGTTCTCGGATGTGAAGACGATATCGTACAGTGCATATTTTTGGATGGATTTGAATCTCAAATGCTTCGTTTAAGGGGAAGATAATAATGGCTCGTATTTGGAGATTTATTGAAGAGGTGATTATGAAGAAAATCGAATATTGCTTATTTGATGTCGTAGTTGAGTTTCACAGGTGCGTGTCTTATCATATCTTAAAGTTGTGGTTGGCTTTTAAGATAACTTGTTCGTGCTTACAATGGTGTGACGAAGACTTGACGAATCTAGCAAGGGTGTGTGATTTTTCTTATGGTGCTTAATGCTCACACTTGCTATCACTTTAAGGAGTTACGTTGTTGTGCTCAGTGTCTCATATAGATGAGGATTTTGTCAAGAGGTTGCGGTCTACTTATACTTTTTCCTGTTTGGTATGAGTTCGACGTCACATGGATAGTGCAAGACATGAGACACAAGTTTGGGAGATTCAATTTTTGTTATACTTGATTTTATTCATCAGTAATCACTACTTGGAGCCTACTGAGTTCGAGATTCAAGAGATGGTTAATATACTTTTCAGGGGAAGCTTATTGTTCACATATTTAACCATCTACATGCACCACTTGAGGGGAAGTGTTCACAAGTTGCATATCTACACAAGACCCCTATTGGATGATTACAAAAAGGGGAAGAAGACTACAAGAGATATAGTTTGCAACTTAGTATTGTGGTGACATGTTCAAGAAGATCTTAAGTCAAGGGGAAGCATTGTTTCATTCATGGAGATTATTTTGTAATATCAAATAGGGGAAGATTGTTGGGATCTCAAATTTGATGATTACAAAACTACATATGCATAAATGAAGAAAGATGAAACAAAAGGAAACAAGATATGCTAAAGAAGGAAACAAGATCAAGATTAATGTTGATTGAGACGTTACAAAATCAACATTAATGTTGAAGATATAGATTAGTCAAACATTAATGTGAAGATTAATGTTAATTAATTAGTTTCCTAATTGTATTATGTTTCCTTTTGAAACAACAAGGACTTAATGTGATAAATTAAGTTAGCTTCCTATGTAAGCTAGGTTTTCTTGTAAACCCTATATATAAAGGGTCATAGGCCATCATAGTTAGATCTCTCTCAATGAGAGTCTAATAGTTAGTTAGTTTATGTATTAGTTAGTTTAGCCCCAAGGATCATTTGATCTTGGGGCAATAGATTAATAATAGAAAACCTTGTTTGATAACTTATTGTTCTTTATTATTCTGCTGCATATATAAGTTATCTGTAAAACTAATCCTAGATGGGCTAAACGATTCTCAACATGTGGTATCAGAGCGGGTTGCTCTTGATATCTAGGATGTTACAAGGTTTTTATGGTCGACTTTATGAAGAAAGAAGCTGCTGGTTTGAATTGAAACTAAACCCTAATTCCTCTAGGGTTTCAAAGGATGCTTGGTGTTCACAATGACAACAACTTTGTTTGACCTCTCGAGTTGTAACTACAAAGGTTTGATTTTGCTATTATTCTCAAGATCTTTTCTGCTTGTAAGGGTTTCATATATGTCTTTAGTCACGTTAACAAATGTTCAAAAATCTAAGAATTAGGGTTTTGGTGTGTGATAGTCTAACTTTTTTTAGGGTTAATTATATCAAATATATAGTATAGTATTACCGGAAGTATCGGTCTCTCGCTTCGTTATCCACAAAGT
>BQNB010069578.1:0-33436 GCA_026074375.1 Tanacetum coccineum | reverse complement strand
TTATTGTAGGGATTTAGATACAACTACGCTTAGAGATTTGATCGATTCTGATGGCAAACTTATTCCCGAAGACCCACAGGGATTATTGGTTGAGCATTAGTCGAGAGGAAAACCTTAGTTTGTCTAGGAGTCGCACTTCTACTATCAGGAACCCAATTTTGAGGGTGATTCACAAAATGATTACTTATGGTTTATGTCAAAGGTCGATTGGGTATAATAAGATTTAGAAGAATGATTTATGGATCTTGAGTATGTTTGATGCTACACACCCAAATGGGTATGCAAATGTAGCTTGGGTGATTGCAAGATGTATAAAGAAGAAGGGAGCTGGAACTCAAAAAGAAAGTCAAATTTGTTGTGGATAGTTCATCTCAAAGATTGCTAGGAAATGCAGGGTGTTGACAGAGGATGTGGTGAGAAGCTTAAGTGCCCCGATTTATTGTAGAGATCTGGATACAATTACACTTAGAGATTTGATCGACTCTGATGGAAAGCTTATTCCTGAGAATCCACAACCGGGAGTACCTAGAGCTGGTATTCCTAGACCTCCGAGAGCATCTATACAGGATTTATATGATAGGATGGGTAAGATAGAGATACGCCAAGAGGAGATAGATCGGATGGAGTATAGGCAGTCATATAACTAGGACAGGTACGAGGGAGTGTTTGAGCATATGGCTGGGGTTTACAGTGTTCCAATGCCGGGAGCCTACAACCCACCTGGGTATGCTCAGCCATAGTATGATTAGTACTATCATCAGTACCCACCTCCGCCACAACAGTATCCACCACAGTATCAGCATCAGCAACAGGATGATGATGAGTAGTGTCAAGACGACACGAGTTGGTTTCATGATCGCATGTTTTGGGTCACTTATGTTCAAAAACAATTTCTCTAAAAACAATTATTATTATTATTAGTTTGCGCAATGTTTTTATTCGTAACAAGAAAGACGCGAAGCAGAAATGACGTGAACCAAAGATTTAGAATATCAATCACAATTGAAAAGTATTATTTCACTTTCCCATTTTATCTTTCTGTATAATATTTTCACATTAAGGACAATGCTCATATTTAGTATGGGGGAGATAAACTAGAAAAATTAAATTAATAAAAAAAGTTAAAAAGAAAATTTCGAAGCAGAAATGACGTGAACCAAAGATTCAGAATATCAATCACAATTGAAAAGTATTATTTCACTTTCCCATTTTATCTTTCTCTATAATATTTTCACATTGAGGACAATGCTCATATTAAGTATGGGAGGAGATAAACTAAAAAAGTTAAATTATTAAAAAAAAGTTAAAAGAAAATTTTGAAAATAACATTTTATTGATCACATTTAAGCAATCTGACTCTGGATTGATAATATTACTAGCATATTTATACCAACCAGAAAAATTGTGAGGTTTAGATCTTAAGAATTCAGGTATCTATCTTTGATACCTAAGATGATTTTTATCTTTAGCCTTCTCGAGTTAAGGAATGAGCAATTACAGATATCTCATACGTCGTTACGACTGTGTATATGTAGTTTTATCGCCTTTTCTGGAGTATTGATATCGATTTAAAATTGTATGAGTGTGCCAGTGATTTGTTAATTCTAGAACTTGTGCTTAAAATCTTTATGAGACCGCAGTAGGAATACGTTCGCCTATTATAAACATTTTACTGATTAAGAGGTGATAAAAATATAAATATAAGTAAACAATAATTTTGTTCAAAAAGATTTCTAATTAAATTATCTGAAATTTTATCCGTACGAATTGAAGAGATTAAGAGTTGATATTATATGCAAAGAAGTGTGCTTATCCTAAGTATGGAGGGAAAGCAAGTTTCCCTCAAGTTAAGTGATCTGGTGATTATTATGAAATAAAAAAGAAAAAAATGATATGAGGGTATAGTTGCTTACATTACGGTTAAGATAGATTATGATTTACTTATAAACCTTTTTCAACAAATAATAAATATTATCACTAAATAAAATTACCTCTTTTGATGTTTATGTTTGGTGCTTACGCCATGTCGGTGAAGTTTAGTTTCTTGTACAAGCCTATGGTAATTTGAACATTTCATGACTGCGCGTATGAGTGACTTTCGTTTACTATACTGTAACCTTTGCCCTTTTTTTGTTCTGAAAATTTCAGTAATAGTCCTTTGACTATTTCACTTTTATCAATTTATTCAGATTTTGTATCGTGTTGACGGTGGTGATTTTATGAGATATGTGATGATTTGAGGTTTATTGTGATTAATAATCCTTTTTAAAAGGTATTATTGTGTTATTTGTATTCCGGATGGTTCGACCCGTGAATTTTGAGAAATGCCGAAAAACGAGTCTGACACGTCCGTTAATGTCCAAGTGGTCATGTGAATACTCTAGGTTAATGGGAAAATATTTTTAACGTAAATAAAAATGCTAATTAACTTTGGGAAAAATTTTACGGTTGACTTTTACGAGTATTTAAGTGATTTTGACACGAAAAGAAAGACCCGATACCCATAGGATGCTTTGACCGGTTACAAGTAAAGGAGGGGAGACAAGATGGCTTAATTTTAGCTAACTTGACTAAGGATGTACATAAGATACCATTTTCTTCGCATAATCCTTATCATTTCATTTTTTTGTAAAAACACACACCTAAGAGTGTGTGTGTGTGTGTTCGTCCGACCTCACCAACAACAAACCACCATAAAAATTCTAACTTTGATCGAGAACGTGATATTCCGGGTTGATACGAGTGTTTTGGTTTTCATTTAAACAACGTTTAGGTTGTCCGGTTCGTGTCGAAATATACATTTTTGAAGATTTTCTTGTAAGTTTTCAAATTTAAATTTCGTTTGTCCTTTTAGGTTTATTTTGCTGAATAGTTGTTAGTTGTACAAGTTGATCGTTGTGAAAATTAATTTTTGGAAGCGAAACGAAAGAAAAAGAAGGTGTTTGGTTCGTGTAGTAAGAAAAGGAAAAGGAGGGTTTTTGTAGTTTTAATGTCGTGGTCGTGATGGTTGAATAATCTATGATGCTAGAATGCTTATTTTTGATAGTAGCTTGTATGGCTTATTCGGGCTTATTTTTAAGCTATTTCTTGGCTTATTTTGGTCTTATATGCCACGAAATCTTCCCAAAATCACTAGAAAAGTGATTTTGATTATTTTTGTGTTATGGCGTACGTTGTGGACTATTTTTGAGGCTTATGGTAGTAACCAAATGCGATACGTAGCTTATTAGCTTATTTTCAAGCTTAATATACGTATTTTTGAGCTATTGGACTCACGGCCCAATAAGTCTAATTAGGTCGCGGCTTAATGGGAGGGCTTATTGTGGTCCGCATTATTTTCTACTTATAAGTATATACTTATATATGTAAATGGACCTTGGTTTTGGACTTGGATTATATTTTTGACTTATAAAAGTCCTAATGGACCCTTGTTGGGCCTTAAAGCCCAATAAGCGATATTTAGTAGTTATAAGAATTTTGACGGACTTTTGAAAGTGGAAATATATTTATGAAGTGATATTGAATGATATTTTGGGAAAAAAATGTTGGTATGCGTTAAAGATTGAGATTTTAGAATTTTGTCGAAAAATGTCAAATTTATGAAAAATTGTTAAAAATAATTGAAACCTTGGAAAACGTTGTATAAACGTACGGGTCATGTCGAAATTTCGTAAAAAGTTTATACTTAGAAATTTTTTTAAAAACATGATTTTTGATTTTAAATAATAAAATAAGATTTAATTATTTTATTTATTTAATAAATTCACTAAAAGACAAAAAATATAATTTTTCTCGAAACTTTTCTAATGTGTTTATTATGAGTAAATGTTTCATTTTCAACCGTATAATGATTATTTTGAAGTGTCTAAGGGTTACCGAATGAACTTGTCGAAATATATTTCTAATTATTAATTATAAATATTTATTTATATTTCTTATCTATTTTCTCTAAATAGTATAAGTATGTATTATCGGGGAATGAGATTGATATGATTATGAAGTTAAGTCGTCAACCATCACACCTCTAAACTGTTTTGAGTAATTGTACAACACGTCTAAAACACCATGCATCAAACGTGAAGATTGTTTTGGAATTGGATGATTAAATTGGGACATTAACTGGACTAGATCGTGTGCGGGCGTCGTTGCATTTGCTTATATGATTGAGATTTGGTTGCTAAAGACTTGCTTAGGGTGAGTTCTCGTAGCCTCACTTTTTACTAGTTTTTCCGTTGGGGGAAAATGATACTCAAATGTGTTTTGAAATGTTTTAAATTGATATGTGCGAATTGTGGTTTTGTTTTTGGGACAAGTTATGTGCTTATGACTGCTATGTGAATATTATGTGTTGAGTTACTTGTATGTACTGTGTTTGGCATGGCAAGGTTCTATGTGGTACTTGCATGTGCTGTGTTTGGCATGCAAGGTTCTGTGTGGTATTTGCATGTTCTGTGTTTGGCATGCAAGGTTCTGTGTGGTACTTGCATGTGTTGTGTTTGGCATGGCAAGGTTCTATGTGGTACTTGCATGTGCTGTGTTTGGCATGCAAGGTTCTGTGTGGTATTTGCATGTTCTGTGTTTGGCATGCAAGGTTCTGTGTGGTTCGCCCTAATATAGTACTCTAACTGGTAGGCCCTTTAGGTGCGTTAGTGATTTGGGAGTTGTGACTCCGGGTTTATTAATTGATGTTGAGATATGACTAGCGGGGATGCTATGTCTTGGATTGTTAGCATATATTCACTGTCATATAGCACTATTGTCCATTGTTGAAATATTGGCATAACTTTTGGGTTTAAGGTCAAACCTACGAGCTCACCAACATTATTGTTGACGTTTTCAAGTATCATTTTCAGGTGAAGTGAAAGAAAAGTAGTTTGGTGATTGTGATAGCAGACTTAGAAGTATCCTGTGTGGATTTTCGTTTGAAGTCTTGCTTGCTTGTTGTTTGAATCTGGTATTTGGATGTTTTGGATTAAGTTTGGATTATGGTCCCTTGTGTGGGCAATTG
Organism: Tanacetum coccineum; assembly: GCA_026074375.1. Taxonomy (NCBI): domain Eukaryota; kingdom Viridiplantae; phylum Streptophyta; class Magnoliopsida; order Asterales; family Asteraceae; genus Tanacetum; species Tanacetum coccineum. The sequence goes on along the minus strand of BQNB010069578.1, from coordinate 28,428 downwards.
AATAAGTGTAAGAGATTATGGATTTTAGTAGCGAATTGGGACATCACTTGAGTTTGTTTAAGGTTGATGGTCTTCATAGCACTTGGAGTTTATGCAAGGTAGTTTTCTCTATTTTTGTATTTTGTGTTATGATTGATCATTATGTTGCATTCCCGAGTTTCTGCCATTGTCGGGGTGTGACAGATTGGTATCTAAGCCAAGGTTATAGAGAACTAGGTGGATATGCCTAGACTATAACCTAAGATCTGTCGTATAGTTGCGTATAGGATCTATGTGTATGGTGTTCCGCTTTTGTGTGCCTTTGTGTGTTCGTGATTTAGTGCCTTAGTTATGTCAGTCATTGAAATAGGTAGGCTCAATATTAAATATGAATGGGAAAGGATGCGAATATAAGTACGGTGGCCAACGTAGTTACAAGCGTATCACAACTTACTCATACTTAGTAATGTTGTTTACACAAATCGATGTTGACATCGTAAGGCGGTGTTATGTATATATCAGTATATCTAGTGAGATTGTGCACTTTGATGACAAGTAGAAGATTGTTCAAGCTACTTCAAAGTTCCAGAATCTGCTTAAGATAGGGATGTTGGTTTGGGGGGAAGCTGATTCAGAAACTTCGCCAAAAAGGAGTCTATGAAGAAAGCTTTTCAAGACATGCTGCATGAATTAGGGGGAAGTTAATCCAGTTCATGCATACTACAATGGTTCCTGTACAAGTAAAGACAATGAAGATCCAAGCTGGAGTATAAGTTTCAAGACAAGGAGAACTCAGAAGACATCTTTAGATTTGGAAGTGCGTTGGAAGACTTTATTTCTGTTGTATTTATACATGATAGGAACATTGTAAGTAATTCCGTATGTGTCCACATATTGGGGGAAGATTGTTAGCCTTAAAATATGGTGACATATCCGGAATTACATTAGTTTATTTATAGCGTGACACATAGGGACTAATAATGACAAGCTACGATAGTTGTGTGTCACTAGGACTATAAATACCCCCCTCCATACTTCCATGGAGGGGTGAAGCTCACTTTTATAAAAGTGTGTGTGTGTGTTTTTCTCTCAAGCACACACACTCTTCCCATTTCATCTATTTTCTCTCTAATAATATGAATACTTTTCTTTTCCATTTTACCAAACCTCCGGATCAGTTGTTCATAGGGTGAATTGTGTTAACAGATATTCTATATATATATTAGTCTTCCCACTTACCTAACGTTGCCCATGTTCTCCCTCGTATAGATAATGCCGCTAAGAATAAAGACCCAAAGTGCTGGCCGGCTTGCTGCCGAATCATTAGGAGGGGGAACGGGTGAACGGGTTGGTAGAGGTGGAAGGGGTAGAAGACCTAGGGAAGGTAATGATAAGCGTGTTGATGAATTGAATGGTCAAGGAAATGACCAATGTATGGGAGCTAATGGTGGTGTATAGGGAGTCAATGGGAATGTAGAGGGAGCCAATGGGGGAGCACCTGACTTCTCAACGATCATTGCCCAACAATTGCAGAACCTCTTACCCGCCATGTTGGCTCAGGTTAGTAACTGAGGAAATGTTAGAAATCAAAATGGTAATGTGGTTAATAAGAACGTTTAGGAGAATGTTGGGAATGTGATAGAGAATGGAAACCAGGTTGGTTGTTCATATAAGGAGTTCTTAGCTTGTAACCCTAAGGAATATGATGGTAAGGGAGGTTATGTAGTTCTTACTTGTTGGATTGAGAAAATGGAGTATGTGCACGATATGAGTAGTTGTAGTATTGACCAAAAAGTGAAATACACTGCTGGTTCATTTGTAGGTAAGGCTTTAACATGGTGGAACTCTCAGATATGCACGCTAAGCCGGGAAGTTGCTGTTAGTATGTCATGGAATGACTTTAAGTTTATGATGATACAAGAGTTTTGTCCTAGTCATGAGATGCAAAAGCTGGAACCTGAGTTGTAGAATCACACCATGGCCAGGGCTGGCCATGCTACATATACTGATAGGTTTCATGAGTTGGCTAGGTTAGTTCCACATTTGGTAACTCTTGAGAGTAGGATAATTGAGAGGTATGTGTATGGCCTTGCTCCACAGATCTGTGAGATGGTGGCAGCAACGGAGCCAAAGATAATACAAAAGGCTGTGTAGATTTCTGGTGCACTAACCGATAAGGTTGTGAGAAATGGATCAATTAAGAAAGTTGAGAAAAGAGGAAGTGTAGGGGAACCTAGCAAGGATAGGAGTAGAAGGGATGATAATAAGAGGACTAGGACTGTGAATGCTTTTGCTACTACTGTAAACCCTGTAGGAAGAGAGAATACGGGTACCTGGCCCAAGTGTACCATCTATAACTCTTTCCACGCACCCGGTGGGCTTTGTCGCATATGCTACAACTGCAACCGCCCGGGTCATTTTGCAAGGGATTGTAGAAGTGTGCCAAGGAATATGAACCCCGTCAATGCTAAAAACCCAACTGTTAGGGCATGTTATGAGTGTGGTAGTACCGACCATGTTAGGCCAGCTTGCCTTAGGTGGAATAGACCACAAGGACCGGGCGAAAATCGTCCAAATCAAGTTGCTGCTAATAACAGGGGTCAGGGTCATGGAAACCAAAGGAACCAGGCTAGGGGTAGGGCATTCATGTTAGGAGCAGAGGAAGCTCGCCAGGATTCGAACATTGTGACGGGTACGTTTACTTTGAACAATAATTTTTCCACTACCTTATTTGACTCTGGTGCCGATTATAGTTTTGTTTCCACTACTTTCATACCTCTGTTAGGCTTAGAGCCTAACGATTTACGTTTTAAATATGAGATTAAGATAGCTAGCAGGCAGCTAGTAGAGATTGATAAGGTTATTAAGGGTTGCAAACTAGAAATCGAGGGTTATGTCTTTGACATCGACTTGATACCTTTTGTACATGGGAGTTTTAATGTGATTATAGGTATGGAATGGTTGTCTAATTATAAGGCTAAAATAGTTTGCCATGAGAAGGTAGAGAGGATACCACTATCGGATGGCAAGGTGCTTAGAGTATTAGGAGAGAGACCGGATGAGAAAGCGAGATTTTTAATGGGTATTAAGAAACAAGAAGAGATTGTTGTTGTTAGAGAATTTCCTGAGGTATTCCCGGATGATCTATCTGGATTACCGCCTATTCGGGAAATTGAGTTTCGAATTGAGTTAATCCCTGGAGCAACGCCAATAGCAAAGTCTCCCTATCATTTGGCACCTTCTGAATTGGAGGAGTTGTATGAACAACTCAAGGAACTCCAAGATAAAGGTTTCATTCGACCAAGTTCGTCGCCTTGGGGAGCGCCAATATTGTTTGTTAAGAAAAAGGATAGTTCTTTTAGGATGTGTATTGATTATAAAGAGTTGAACAAATTGACTGTTAAGAATCGTTATCCACTTCCTAGAATTGATGATCTATTTGATCAACTGCAAGGGTCGTAGTTTTTTCTCAAAGATAGATCTTAGGTCTGGATACCATCAGCTGAGAGTGCATGAGGATGACATTCTAAGGACTGCGTTTAGAACTCGTTATGGACATTTCGAGTTAACTGTAATGCCCTTTGGTCTAACTAATGCACTATCAATGTTTATGGATTTGATGAATAGAGTTTGTAGGCCGTATCTTGATAAGTTTGTGATAGTGTTTATAGAGGATATCTTAGGGCCCGTTTGGTTTATAGATGTGATTGGATTTGAGATTGGATTTGAGAAAGGTTTGAAAGTAAATTAAGAGAGAGAAAATTAATTATTATTTAAAAATATATTAATATTTTATATAAGTTTATTAGAATGAATTCATTTTCTTGGATAAAAAAAATTATAGTGAGCATCAGTCAACTTAAATATGTGGACACAAATTGTTTTGATGACTAAAACAAATATTTTATTATTTAGATTATGAAAACCCACCATATCAGTTGAAGTTATGATTTGGGCACTACACCCGCGTTAAACCCAAATTTTGTACACCTATGAGCCCAAACCCCATTAAACCCATATACCAAACACACTTTTAATATACTCTAAGACTTAAGAGGAGCATGTTGAACACTTAAGGTTAGTCTTGGAACTGCTCAAAAAGGAGAAACTGTATGCTAAAATTTCAAGTGTGAATTCTGGCTAAGAGAAGTGCAATTTCTTAGGCATGTGATAAATGGTAATGAGATTCATGTAGACCATAGTAAGATTAAAGCTGTTAAGAATTGTAAAGCCCCTAGAACTCCGATTGAGGTTCGTTCATTCTTAGGATTGGATGGGTATTACCGTAGGTTCATAGAGAACTTTTCTAAGATAGCTAAGTCTCTTACTATCTTGACTCAAAAAAGTAAGACTTTCGAGTGAGGTGAGGAACAAAAATTAGCATTTCAGACCTTGAAGGATAAGTTATGTAATGCGCCTGTTCTAGCTCTTCTCGATGGACCAGAAGAATTTGTGGTATGTTGTGATGCGTTCGGGATAGGACTAGGTTGTGTGTTAATGCAAAGAGGTAAAGTGATAGCCTATGCGTCTAGGCAGTTGAAAATTCATGAGGAGAATTATACTACCCATGATTTAGAGTTGGGTGCAGTCGTGTTTGTACTTAAGATCTGGAGACATTATCTGTATGGGACAAAGAGTGTCATCTATACGGACCATAAGAGTCTTCAGCATATCTTTAGTTAGAAAGAATTGAATATGCGACAGCGTCATTGGATAGAGTTGTTTAGTGGTTATAACTGTGAAATTCACTACCATCCTAGTAAGGCGAATGTGGTGGCTGATGCCCTAAGTAGGAAGGAAAGAGTAAAGCCTAAGAGAATTAGAGTTATGAATGTGATCCTTCAGTCGAGTATCAAAGATAGGATACTGGCGGCTCGGAAGGAGGCTGTGGATGGGTTTGCAGGATTTCAGAAAGGTTTGGATGAGATGATAGAACAAAGAAGTGATGGAACTTTGTACTACCTAGATCGAATTTGGGTACCTTTGAAGGGTGAGGTGAGAACCCTGACAATGGATGAAGCCCATAAGTCAAAGTACTCTGTACACCCAAGTGATGATAAGATGTATTATGATTTGAGAGATAGGTATTTGTGGCCCGGAATAAAAAAGGATATAGCTGAGTATGTTAGTAAGTGTTTGACTTGTTTGAAGGTTAAGGCTGAGCATCAAAGAATATCTGGCTTGCTCTAGCAACCTGAGATTCCCATATGGAAATTGGAAGGGATAGTTATGGATTTTATAACTAAGTTGCCTAGGACTAGTAGTGGGCACGACACAATCTGGGTCATTATGGACCGATTGACTAAGTCTTCTCATTTTCTACCTATGCGTGAGGATTATAAGATGGAAAGGTTGGCTAGATTGTATTTAGATGAGATAGTTGCTAGACATGGTGTGCCGATCTTGATAATATCGGATCGTGATAGTCGTTTCACCTCAAGGTTTTGGCAGTCAATGCAAGAGGCATTAGGGACTCGTTTAGACATGAGTACGGCTTATCACCCTCATACCGATGGTTAGAGTAAGCGTACTATTCAGACTTTGGAAGACATGCTTAGAGCATGCGTCTTGGACTTCGGGGAAAGTTGGGATGTTCATCTTTCGTTGATTGAGTTTTCGTATAACTATAGTTATCATTCTAGTATGAGATGTGCTCCGTTTGAGGCATTGTATAGTAGAAAGTGTCGTTCTCTAATTATGTGGGCTGAGGTGGGAGAAGGTCAGTTGATAGGACATGACTTAGTGTAAGAGACTAGTGAGAAGATCTCGCAGATTAAGGATAGACTTAAGGTTGCGCGTGATCGTCAGAAAAGTTATGCTGATAAGAGGAGGAAGCCTCTAGAGTTTAGTGTAGGTGACTATGTCTTGCTCAAAGTGTCGCCTTGGAAAGGTGTTGTACGCTTTGGGAAGAAAGGGAAGTTAGCACGTAGGTTTGTTAGACCATTTGAGATTATTAAGAAAGTAGGCCCTGTGGCCTATCGGTTAGATTGTGAGGATTAGATTTTAAGGATTCAGGTATCCATTCTTGATACCTAAGATGATTTTATCTTTAGCTTTCTCGAGTTAAGGAATGAGCAATTGCAGATATCTTATTCGTCGTTACGGCTGTGTATTTGTAGTTTTGTTGCCTTTTCTGGAGTATTGGTATCAACTTAAATTATATGAGTGTGTCGGTGATTTGTTAATTCTAGAACTTGTGCTTGAAATCTTTATGAGACCGCAGTAGGAACACGTTCGCGTGTTATAAACGTTTACTGATTAAGAGGTGATAAAAATATAAATATAAGTAACCAATAATTTTGTTCAAAAAGATTTTAATTAAATTATCTGAAATTTTATATTCCAAATTGAAGAGCTTAAATGTTGCTATTATATGCAAAGAAGTGTGCTTATCTTAAGTATGGGAGAAAGCAAGTTTCCCCCTAGGGAAATTATCAACAAAAATAATAATAATAATATATATATATGAGAAGAGAAGAAGAATGATATAAGTGCATAGTTTGTTAAATTACGGATAAGGTGGATTATGATTTATTTATAAATCTTTTTCAACAAATAATAAATATTATCACTAAATAAAATTACCTCTTTTGATGTTTATGTTTGGTGCTTACGCCATGTCGGTGAAGTTTAGTTTCTTGTACAAGCCTATGGTAATTTGAACATTTCATGACTGCGTGTATGAGTGACTTTCGTTTACTATACTGTAACCTTTGCCCTTTTTGTGTTTTGAATATTTCATTAATAGTCCTTTGACTATTTGACTTTTGTTAGTTTATTCAGATTTTGTACCGTGTTGACGGTGGTGATTTTATGAGATATGTGATGATTTGAGGTTTATTGTGATTTATAATCCTTTTTAAAGGTATTATTGTGTTATTTGTATTCCGGGTGGTTCGACCCATGAATTTTGAGAAATGCCAAAAAACGAGTCTGGCACGTCCGTTAATGTCCAAGTGAGTTTTGAAAGGGTTTAAAGTGATATGTCATGTGAATACTCTAGGTTAATGGTCAAATATTTTTAAAGTGAATAAAAATGTTAATTAACTTTGGGGAAAATTTTATGGTTGAGTTTTACGAGTATTTAAGTGATTTCGACACGAAAAAAAGACCCGACACCCATAGGATGCTTTGACCGGTTACAAGTAAGGGATGGGAGACAAGATGGCTTAATTTTAGCTAACTTGTCTAAGGATGTACATAAGATACCATTTTCTTTCCATAATCCTTATCATTTCAATTTCAAAAAAAAACACACACCTAAGAGTGTGTGTGTGTGTGTGTTCGTCCGACCTCACCAACAACAAACCACCATAAAAATTCCAACTTTGATCGAGAATGTGATATTCCGGGTTGATACGAGTGTTTGGGTTTTCATTTAAACAACGTTTGGGTTGTCCAGTTCGTGTTGAAATATACATTTTTGAAGATTTTCTTGTAAGTTTTCAAATTTAAATTTCGTTTGTCCATTTCGGTTTATTTTGATGCATAGATGTTAGTTGTACAAGTTGATCGTTGTGAAATTTGATTTTTGGAAGCGAAACAAAAGAAAAAAAGGGTGTTTGGTTCGTGTAGTAAGAAAAGGAAAAAGAGGGTTTTTGTCGTTTTGATGTCGTGGTCGTGATGGTTGAATAATATATGATGCTAGAATGCTTATTTTTATAGTAGCTTGTATGGCTTATTCGGGCTTATTTTTAAGCTATTTCTTGGCTTATTTTGGGCTTATATGCCACGAAATCTTCCCAAAATCACTAGGAAAGTGATTTTGATTATTTTTGTGTTATGGCGTAGGTTGTGGACTTTTTTTGAGGCTTATGGTAGTAACCAAATGCGATACGTAGCTTATTAGCTTATTTTCAAGCTTAATATACATATTTTTGAGCTATTGGACTCACGGCCCAATTAGTCTATTTAAGTCGCGGCTTAATGGGAGGGCTTATTGTGGTCCTGATTATTTTCTACTTATAAGTATATACTTATATATGTAAATGGACCTTGGTTTTGGACTTGGATTATATTTTTGACTTATAAAAGTCCTAATGGACCCTTGTTGGGCCTTAAAGCCCAATAAGCGATATTTAGTAGTTATGAGAATGTTGACGGACTTTTGAAAGTGGAAATGTAATTACGAAGTGATATTGAATGATATTTTGGGGAAAAAGTGTTGGTAAGTGTTAAAGATTAAGATTTTGGAATTTTATCGAAAACTGTCGAATTTGTGAAAAATTGTTGAAAATAAAGTTTGAAATATTGGAAAACGTTGTATAAACGTACGAGTCATGTCGAAATTTCATAAAAAGTTTATACTTAGAAATTTTCTTAAAAACATGATTTTTGATTTTAAATAATAAAATAATATTTAATTATTTTATTTAATTAATAAATTCACTAAAACACAAAAAATATAATTTTTCTCGAAACTTCTCTAATGTGTTTATTATGAGTAAACGTTTCATTTTCAACCGTATAATGATTATTTTGAAGTGTCTAAGGGTTACCGAATGGACTTGTCGAAATATATTTATAATTATTATTTATAAATATATATTTATATTACTTATCTATTTTCTCTAAATAGTATAAGTATGAATTATCGGGGAATGAGATTGATATGATTGTGGAGTTAAGTCGTCAACCATCACACCACTAAACTGTTTTGGGTAATTGTACAACGCGTCTAAAACACTTTGCATCAAACATGAAGATTGTTTTGGAATTGGATGATTAAATTAGGACATTAACTGGACAAGGTCATGTGCCGGCGTCGTTGCATTTGCTTGTGTGATTGAGATTTGGTTGCTAAAGACTTGCTTGAGGTGAGTTCTCGTAGCTCCACTTTTTACTGGTTTTTCCGTTAGGGGAAAATGATACTCAAATATGTTTTGAAATGTTTTGAATTGATCTGTGCAAATTATGGATTTGTTTTTGGGACAAGTTATGTGCTTATGACTGCTATATGAATATTATGTGTTGAGTTACTTGCATGTACTGTGTTTAGCATGGCAAGGTTCTCTGTGATACTTGCATGTGCTGTGTTTGGCATGCAAGGTTCTGTGTGGTACTTGCATGTGTTGTGTTTGGCATGCAAGGTTCTGTGTTGTTCGCCCTAATATAGTGCTCCAGCTGGTAGGCCCTTTAGGTGCGTTAGTGATTTGGGAGTTGCGACTCCGGGTTTATTATTGGATGTTGAGATATGACTAACGGGGATGCTATGTCTTGGATTTTTAGCATATATTCACTGTCATATAGCACTATTGTCCACTGTTGAAATATTGGCACATCTTTTGGGTTTAAGGTCAAACCTACGAGCTCACCAACATTATTGTTAACGTTTTCGAGTATCATTTTCAGGTGAAGTGAAAGAAGAGTAGTTTGGTGATTGTGATAGCAGACTTAGAAGTATCCCGTGTGGATTTTCGTTTGAAGTCTTTCTTGCTTGTTGTTTGAATCTGGTATTTGGATGTTTTGGATTAATTTTGGATTATGGTCCACTGTGTGGGCAATTGAATAAGTGTAAGAGATTGTGGATTTTAGCAGCAATTTGGGACATCACTTGAGTTTGTTCAAGGTTGATGGTCTTCATAGCACTTGGAGTTTATGCAAGGTAGTTTTCTCTATTTTTGTATCTTGTGTTATGATTGATCATTATGTTGCATTCCCGAGTTTCTGCCATTGTCAGGGTTTGACATATACATTTTACCAAATTGAGCGAGTGTGAAAAAGAATCCTATCTATAAAAATTCGTGAGTTGCTTCGTCGCATTATCTAAGCTTGTGATCATTAATTTGTTTTACCAAACAAGATTCTTTCGCTTTGATTGCTTGAGGGCAAGCAATAAGCTAAGGGTTGATTTGATAACGCTCCAAATATACATAAATTATCCGTCGAAAATACACTAAATATATACATTAAAGCATAAAATATTGCAAAGTTTGCCTGTTTGTTGTGTAATATTCATTTCAGGACCAAAAGTGACGAAAAGGACTAACGATGCAAATAAATCCAGTTAAATGCACTAACGGTCGTTACAAGAAGAATCTAGAAGAGAATCCAAGGAAGATTTAATGAACAAAGGTATGATTCCCGGGTCTTTATCCCTCAACGATTTGTGAAATTGAAACCACGTTTGATGTTCGGACAATGATTTGAATTGAAGACCAAGATTAATTTGATTATCTACTTTTAAAAATTAAAATAAACAAATTATAACAATTAAGAACGAAGACAAATAACGGGAAACCAAATTTTAACTAAAAACCCAAAACGGGACCCCCTAAACGGAGGTCAAAAACCCTAGATTTCTAAAAATAAACCTAACTTAATTTTTTCTTTTTAAATGGACTCTATTTGACTAACAAGTAAATTTAAAGAAAACTAGAACAAAAACGCAGTTGAAATGAGCTTTAAAATACGAAAAACGAGAACGGGAACAAATCTCGTTCTTTAAAATCGAAATTTTGCAAATTAGACCATACGAAAGCAAAACCAATTTTCCTATAAACTTTATGATAAAAGAAAATTTTCTAAAAAAGATTTATATTTTTTTGATTATTTTTCTATTTTTATGATTTTTTAAAGTTTTTAATGAAAATAAATGTTTAAAAATACTAAACTATCTATACAAATTCTAGAAAAAATACAGAAAATAGCTTATACTAATTAGGACCTAGGAAAAATACGCTCGAACTCACGGCTTAATGAATGAGCCACGAAATAAGCTAAAATAGCTTATAAGGGCAAAACGTGTATAAATAATAAATGTTGCAAATGTATAATGAAAAAGACCCAAGGGCGCAGTGGTAGTGAGTGGTGTGTGTTATAAAGGGTTGAGGGTGTTGAGGTCGGGGGTTCGAGTCTTGCTCATCCCCGATTTCCACTTTCCTTTTTTTATATAAAAACCTTATAAAGGCAAAGTTATAAAGCTCCTAAAAATAAGCATTTTTAATACAAACAACTTTTTATGAAAAGCCCTAAATAAGCTAGAAATTAGCTTTTAATTTGACAGAAACTACTTAGCTACTTTTTTGGTTTTTTATAGAAAACTAAATAAGCTAGTAGACTAAAATAAGCTAAGTTAAGACTAATTAAGCTATAATATGCTAAACCTAAGCTAATGAGCTAAACAAAACTTAAAAATAAGCAAGTAATAAGCTAGAAATAAAATAAGCTCTAGTTTCAAAACTAATAACCAAACAGTCCTTAGGGCAGACTTTGAGCTTACTTTTAAGCACTAAAATGGATTCTTACAACTAAGAGCTTAACACTATCTTAAAGTTCAACTAAAGACCTACATAAAATAATAAGCTAAACACATTTTGAAATCTAAATAAGCAACTAAAAAGCACTAAGAAAAAGCTACAGGCTATTCTTGGTAAATTTGGTTTTTAACTGAAAAAGCTAGAATAAGCTAACTAAGACTCAATAAGCTATAAACTGACTACTTCTAACATAATAAGCTATTTTAAGAACAAATTAAGCTAAAACTTAAAAGTAAAAAGCTATAAAATGCTAATAAGCACTTAAATGGATTTAGAGCCAAACAGTCCCTGCAGGGACTTTTAAGCTTATTTTTTGGTAAGCTCTTAGATCCTTGTAGGGAAATAGCTTATTAAAGCTTAAACTACTACTAAATAGCTACTCTAATCTACTTTTTAAAAATGATTTTGAAACAAAATAGCTTAATGAAAAAACACTTTGAAAACAGTCCTAAGGCTTAAATCATGCTTAGTTTTACTTTGAAAATGAAAAGACAAAAGGCAATGTTGCAGCTTAAGTTTAGATGACAAAATAAGCTAGAATTTTAAAACTAATTGTAAACTTGTGAAATATGACCTAAAAGCTACTTATAATCTGAAAATCAAAAGCTAAATGCTAAATTAACCTACTGAAAATTAAACCAGAAAATGACTTATTATCTTTTTTAAGCTAATGATGCAGTTGACATACTAATGAACTAACTTTAAAAACCTTCAAATGCAGACCTATTATCCTTCTTTCTACTTTATTTTAACACTTATCTAAATTCAAATTAAGCAATTACAAAAGCTAAAGCTGAATTAAGCCATTAATGCAAAAGAAAATTATCAGATTTGAGCTATATTGATACTAACTATTGAAAACTTAGCTAAAACACATCTAACTTATAAAAATAGCTTGAACTAAACTTAATTTGGAATCTAAAATGAACACAAAAGACCAAAGAGCTAACAACAACACTAACCTATGGTTAGTGATGTTTTCCCAAACACCCCTTTAACTAGACTAGAATCCATATTAGCTTATGAAAAAGAAATTAAGAACTTAAATCCTAAATACCAGATAACAAATAGATTATAACAACCTTAATAAGCATAAATCTATAAGCAAATAAGCTTGAAACAATAAGCTACAAGTTAAGCTAATATTTTTAGTTTTTGACAATTTTATGTATCTAAACTAAGAAATCTAAGATCTAAGCTATAAAACTTAAAAACAAATATTGAAACATATTCAATAAGCACAAATAGACAAAATTAAGCACAAATAAGCTAGACTATAAGCAGTTTAAGCAAAACTAAGCTAGGAAAATTAAAACAGAAAGAGTAAATGAACTTACAAGGTACCTTAGCTAAACAAATGTATCAAAGGCTTAAGAGAGCTTTCAACAGCTCTAGCTTATCACAAGGATAAGCTAGTGAGGTCCTATAATCTCTTCCATGATTAACTTATCATCCAAAAGTCCAAGATCCATTAAGCAAGGGTAATTAACTAATTTTAAGGATTTAAGTTAATTAGATGACTGAATTAAGCTCAATTTGAGCTTAGAGACTCAAAGAGCTAATAAGAGCTTATTAGAAGCTTATCAACAATAACTAATCATTTGAGCTTATTGAGAGCTTATTGAGAGATTTAGTAAAAATGAACTTTGATTTCATTAACTAGAAAAATGGATTACAATGTATTGAAAAAGATATTACAATTACTGAATTTGAAAAGCTAAAGCTAAAGTTTAAAAGATAACATTCATAAGCTAAAAATTCTAAAAGCTAAAAAAAACTAGATAAAAAGATGGTTCCATGTATGAGTGAGAGAGGGCTATTTATAGCCTGCCAAAGATGCTTCTAGGTCTTCTAGCCTTTCTTGGATCCAGTCCTTTCATTCCCTCAATCATTTGATGCTCAATATCTACCGTTGGATTAGATTTTGATCACACGGATTGCCAACGTGGCAATCAGTGTGTCAGAGGCCTTTGTGCTTCTTTTCCATACGTTTTAGTGTAAAATCCTCATTCCCCGTGTGTTTTCTTCAATCCACGCATGTCATTCCTTTTGGGAATTGGCCAATGACAAAGCTTGGTGACGTATAACTCTGCCAAGGTGTTATTTTCTACTTGAATTGGACTGCCACATGGTCAATTTAGATTTACCCCTTGATTTTGACTCAGGGTTAAACGGGGACGATGGGTGAATAGTAGCAACATAAATTCCCGCGTACCTTTCTTTTATAAAAAGGTGTTTGACTTTTTCTTTTTACCCGGGTTTATAACTTCCGGCTTATAAGGGATTTTAGGCCGGGTTTTTGGTGTTGGGCTTGGACTTTGTGTTTTGTTATAAGGAAGTTAACGGGTGTTAACTCTTATAATTATAAGAGTTAACACCGTTAGGGTTTAGGGATTATTTTTGTAATTTGGTTAATTTTGAGGGACTGATTTGGGAATTTTTGATTTTGTCTTTTTGTGTTGACCATGTTTGACTGAAGGTTGACTTGAGTTGACCACTGTTCACTTTTGATAGCATTCTCCCGGCTCTTTGTGTGCTCTTCCGTTCCCGTGTCCGTGATTGTCCGGTTTTGACCGTTTTCTTTAGATTTTTGCAATATCCATACCTACACAATCACAAAGACAAAACAAGCAATATTCAAGCATTTAAAGCACATTTTTTGTCTTTTTAGGGGTATTTTTGATATAAAACGGATATGTGTTTTCACACATATCAAAATTCTCCAAACTAAGCGATTGCGTGTCTTCACGCAATATTATATGCTTTATAACCAAATCCTTCAAAACTTCCCCAAACTAAATCTTTGGAAAGTAGCAAAGGCTTTTGTGGAAAAATTAAGAAATCACAAGTTATAAAACACCCTATTTTCCCATTTTTCTAAAACTTTTTTTTTATATTAAATAATATAACTGAGATTATTTCGACTTTCATTATTTCCATAACTATTAGGGATCATAGAACAAGATGCATTTCGATCCGAGAATGCCCCAAAAAGGATAAATTCATCGTCCCCGATTTTTCACTTATCCAAACCAAGCTTAAAACGAAATCACAGCTAAATATCAGAAAAGATGCTAACACTACTCATATTTGCAACTTGTGAACTTTTTACTCCCGACATTTATTATATCTTAAGTGAGTGTGCTATTATGAATTTCAACCATGGATCAACTTTTTGCAACATACTATGCTTTACGTTCCACCTTAGAATAATGAGTTTAAAGGCGAGATCATCCCATGTAGCGACTTTCGTCTCGGCACATCCCAACCTTACGGCTAAGTGACCAGGCTTTTGACACCCCACATAGACTAGTATCGGGACTCACGGACCTTAGGTTTTAAAAACTCTCAGGTTTCCTGGATATTCATAGCTTATTAAAATAGAATAGTCAAAGTGCAAAAGCATATTTGAATTTAACAAAAAGAAATCTATTTATTAATTTAAACTTAATATTAAACATTTATGCAATTGTAACCCTTGACCTTTTAGAAGGCTCATCGGTTGTGAGCCGGCAAAATGCAACAAACTTTTATCAGTCTTGGATTTTTATTCTTACTATGGGCTTTCTTTAGAAGACTACCACATCGGTTGTGAGCCGGCAAGAGGTAGTAAACTTTTATCAACCCACAACTTTTATTATTATATATTATATATATTTTCTTTATCATCATATATATTTTTTCATTTTTTTTAATATATAGAAGACTTCTTTTTGAAAAATTCAAGTATAAATTTGAACTAAGACTAAAATTTTTGCTATATATTACATAAAAATTGTTGATTTAAGTTTAATCTTCAAAAACAGCACGTATATTAATCCGGTTAAGAGCTTATGGGAGAAAAAGCAACAAGTTACATACATGAGCTCTTAAGATTTCCAAATAATCCTTGTTTAGCATCCTACTCATACTTAACTCTATCATTTTTCGTTCTTCACAAATTTCGCGAACGCTTAGCCTAAAAGTTAAGGAACAAGCTAGAGCTCAACACGCTCGATCGGGTCAAAATTTACTCTTATTCTACCCAGCAAGAAAGTCAAAATTGTGACAAAAACACTTATTTTATTTTTGAAAATTTTAAAATTTTTTATATTTTTGAAAATTTTGGTAGGAAAACGGGGTACGTGAGAACAACGGGTAAAAGTAGGTAAGATCATATCGAAGATATACTACCCCATACTAAAATCAAACATTGTCCTCAATGTTTCCTAGCCTAAGACTTAAAAACCCCATACTAGAACTCAAAAAAGGTCGAATGCATAACTCAAGCCTGAAGAAAGTATCACAAAAAATTTAAGCCGTTTATCAAGTGTGCTAAAAGATAAATGTTAGACGATAATAATATTAGGATATCGGATTTCCCCAAACTAATGGCAAGCAAAGGCTATGAAGCTCGAGTGGACCGGGACAAAACACCGAACAAGAGAGTCTTCAGAAAATTTAGGTTCAATCTTGCAAACAATCACAAGTACAAACAACAAACACAAAGAACGGAAGAGTACAAGTCTCCTCACAACACATTAGAAAATAGAAAATAGAAAATGGATAAGCATGGGGTGCCTCCCACGAAGCGCTTTGTTTTTTGTAACCGAGTCACATAGCTTGACTCGATCTCTGAATTTATTCGTCCTTAGGGAAAGTCTAGAGATCTGGGACAACCATGGTTGGTGGTATCTCCTCCGAAGTATGCTAAGAGATCGTGGCAATCACCTTGAAGTTTGGATCCCGTCGGGAAGTGAGATAATTTGGCATACCGATATGGAAAAACGTTGGTTGTATGTGAAAGGGATGTCCATCGGGTTTTAAAAGCTTGTCCCGAGAATATCTTTAGACGTGACCCGAGAATATCTTTAGACGAGAGTTGAAAAGCAAGACTTGATCACCAACATTGAAAATGCGGTTTTTGATCTTTGAGTAGTGAAGCTTCTTCGTCCTCTCATTATAAATCAAAGAATTCTCGTATGCTTGATCACGAAGCTCATTAAGTTCATTAAGTTGCAGCTTACGGTGATCGCCCGTAGTTTTAAGATCAAAATTAGCATGTTTTAATGCCAAATACGCTCTATGCTCTAATTCGATAGGTAGATGACACGACTTTCCATACACAAGCTTGTAAGGGGTGCAACCAATTGGTGTCTTATAAGCGGAACGGAATGCCCATAGAGCATCATCAAGCCTATCGGACCATGAGGCACGGTTTTCTCCAACCGTCCTTTATAAAATACGTTTTAAACCCTCGATTGGACACCTCGACTTGACCACTCGTTTGAGGGTGGTAAGCGGTAGAAAGACGATGAGTGACCCCATACTTAGACATTACTTTGGCAAATTTGTCATTACAGAAATGGGTCACATGATCGCTTATAATAGCTCTCGGTGTACCGAATCGGGCAAAAAGAGATTTCAAAAACTTAACTACAACTTTAGCATCGTTAGTAGGGAGCGCCTTGGTTTCAACCCATTTGGATAAATAATCAACTGCTACGAGTATATACTTATTTCCTCTAGATGACGGAAATGGTCCTATAAAGTCTATGCCCCAGACATCAAAGATTTCACACACTTGGATGGAATTTTGTGGCATCTCATCACGTTGTGAAATTTTTCCCTGACGCTGGCATGAGTCACAGTTTTTGACTAACTCATGGGCATCTTTGTAGATTGTGGGCCAATAAAATCCGGAGTCAAAAACCTTTTTGGCGGTGTAGTTGGCACCGTAATGTCCCCCGGTGGGTCCACTATGGCAAGCTGTGAGGATGTCGACAGCTTCTTGGCCTGAAACACATCGCCGGATCACTTGATCCGCACAGGTTTTGAATAGAAAAGGGTCGTCCCAAAAATAGTGTTTGACATCTTTGAAAATTTTGTTTTTCTGCTGAGTTGACATTCCTTTGACAATAAAATTCCCCGCGTGGTAATTTGCATAATCGGCAAACCACGGGGTACTTGGGTTACCACGAGAAGTCACCATATTAAGTGTCTCGAGAGGAAAATTTTTGTTTATTTCCTTTGGATCGAGAACATTTTCATACGGGTTTTCTAATCGGGAAAGATGATCGGCTGCGTAGTTCTCGGCTCCCTTCGTATCAATTACTTTAAAATCGAATTCCTGAAGAAGGAGAACCCATCGTAGCAATCTTGCTTTGGCATCTTTTTTAGCAAATAGGTACTTAAGGGCGGAATGGTCCGTATACACTATGCTTTTATTCATGATGAGGTATGACCGGAATTTTTCGAAAGCGTACACCACAACTAACATTTCCTTTTCTGTTGTGGTGTAGTTTGATTCTGCCTCGGTCATTGTTTTGCTTGCATAATGTATAGGCCTAAAGTGTTTCTCAATTCGTTGCCCTAGAACCGCACCTATGGCATAGTCGCTTGCATCGCACATAAGCTCAAAGGGCTGGTCCCAGTTGGGGGCAATCAGAATTGGAGCTTTGGTTAATTTCTTCTTTAAGGTCTGAAAAGCTTGAATGCATTCCTCGGAGAAAATAAAAGGAGTGCTTTTCTCAAGGAGATGTGTCATGGGTCGAGAAATCTTTGAAAAGTCCTTGATGAATCTACGGTAAAAACCTGCATGTCCGAGAAAACTCCTAATACCCTTAACGGTAGTTGGGTGAGGTAATTTAGCAATGACGTCTATTTTGGCTTTGTCGACTTCTATTCCTTTCTTTGAAATTTTATGTCCAAGTACGATGCCTTCTTTCACCATAAAATGGCTTTTTTCCCAATTTAGAGCCAAATTAGTGTCTTCACACCGTTTAAGCATCTTTTCTAAATTGGAAAGGCACGTAGAAAAAGAATTTCCGAAAACTAAAAAGTCATCCATGAAAACTTCCATTGTCTTTTTAATCATATCATGGAAAATGGCCATCATATACCTCTGGAACATGCCTGGTGCATTGCATAAGCCAAAAGGCATGCGGCGGTAAGCAAACGTTCCGTATGGGCAGGTGAATGTGGTCTTTTCCTGATCTTTCGGATCGATTGGTATTTGAAAGTAACCCGAGAAACCATCGAGGAAACAATAGTATTCATTTCCTGCGAGTCTCTCAAGCATTTAATCCATAAACGGCAAAGGGAAATGGTCTTTCCGGGTAGCTTCGTTCAACTTACGATAATCAATACAAACTCTCTATCCCGTTACAAGTCTAGTTGGTACCAACTCATTTTCATCATTGGTCACTACGGTCATACCTCCTTTCTTTGGCACATAGTGCACTGGGCTCACCCAAGGACTATTCGAGATTGGGTAGATCAATCCAGCGTTAAGGATTTTTTCAACCTCTTTCTTAATGACATCATGGATCTTTGGATTAACCCTTCTCTAATGTTGGACCGCTGGTTCGTAGTCCTCTTCCATTAGAATTTTATAAGAACAAAATTCAGGATTAATACCCTTTATGTCGGAGAGTTTCCAAGCAATTGCTTGCTTTCGGGACTTTAAAACCTTTATGAGAGCAGTCTTTTCATCGATACTCAAATCTTTGGCAATTATGACCAGAAACTTGTTATTGTCTTCCAAAAATGCATATTCGCGATGAGGCGGTAAGTCCTTAAGTTCGACCTCAGGAAGTTTATCAATTAAAGATTTGGCAGTTTTGGCTTCACACAGTTTAAGTTCCTTTCTGATTTCTGGCAAATAATTTCCTTGGTTCGGAGGTGATGAAGGATCACTATTAAGGAGTGCTTCGAGAATAAAAATGTCCCTTTCTGGGTCATAATAGGATTCATCAATTTCCGGTAAAGTTAGATCGTCGGCTAGAGCAAGAAAAGCATCATCTTCTTCTAGAAGTAGAAAATCACTATCCCCGAAAGGAATGAGAGTCAGAGAAGAATTTGAAACTATCAGGTCATATCCGGGAGTGGGATTGCCACTGGCGATCACGTCTGAAAATCCTAGAACTTCCTGAGAATACTCCTCACAAGCTAATTCAACAACGTCGATTCGGTTCGCCGTCATATCACTATAATTAACCGAGTATCTTAAAGTTTGATCAAGATTATAAGTAATGGCCTCATTGTCTACTCGAAGGGTCAATTCACCTTCGTATACGTCTATCAAAGCACGACTGGTCTTAAGAAAACACCTCCCGAGAATTAGAGGTACCTGAGGGTCTAGTTCAAAATCTACTATCACGAAGTCGGCTGGAAACTGGAATACACCAACTTTAACGTTGACATCTTTAGCAATACCGATTGGTCGGGAGATCGAACGGTCCGCTAGTTCTAGTGTCATGCACGTCGGAGTCAGGTTTGGAAGGTTAAGCTTTTTCCACACGGAAAATGGCATGAGATTTATGCTTGCGCCAAGATCGGCCAAGGCTAAGCACTCATCCATTCCAGTAAATTTACATGGAATAAGGAATCTGCCGAGGTCACCAAGTTTTTCAAGTAACTTGTTAAGTATGACCACCGAGCAATGTTCGTTCAAAGGGATCTCACTAAGCTTTTCTTTATTTCCGATTAAGGCTTTAAGAGTTAAAGCAAACTTAGGCATTAGAGTCAAAGCATCCATGAAACTAATTTCGAAACTCATATCTTTGAATATTTTGTAGAATTTCTCTTTTTGTTTGTCAGCGTTTTCACGGCGCTTCTCATCATTTCGCCTTGAAGGATAAGGAATTGACGGTTTTGGGTTAGGCATCGGTGCACTAACTGGAGCATTAACTGGCTCAGAAACTGGATTTTGGTTTTCAACTGGGACAACCAGAGGTTGGATGTCTTCGGTAATTCCGTTATTAGTAGGAAAAACCGTGACCTTTGTCACCTCGGTTATACGTTCTGCTACACTAGGAGAAGAAGTAGGAATCGTAGGACTTGATAAGCAATACCACTTCTGGTAGTAATACCCTTCAAGTCTTCCTTCGGGTTAGTAACCGTGTTACTTGGAAGAGAACCTGAACTCGAACACGAAGCGGTATTGGAATTTACGAACTTAGAAACCGTTAAATTTGTCATCTGGTTTTGTAAACCTTGGCCTTGATTTTGCATATTCTTCAATATTGCATCATTAGCCTTGACATAATTCTCAAAATCGGTCTTTGAAACACCTTGCATTTGCGGAGCAGAAGCTTGATAAGGTTGAGCTTGGTAAACTGGTGGTTGACTAGTCGGAGGTTGATACACTTGTCCTTGGTAAAAGTTATTTCCACGGTTTTGATTGAAATTGGTTCTTCGATTTTAGTTGAAATTATTCCCTTGATTCTGATTGAAACGGTTTTGATTGTTTTGAATTGGATGAAAACCAGGAGGTCGGATTTGATTTGCAACCATCGGAGGTCTAGAATTGGTATTTCCTTGATTGAAATTGGCTGCAGCAGCTTGTGAAACGTACTCTTGAATGTTGTCTCGATAAACATTGCCATCGGTGGCTGGACAATTTCTATAAGAATGAGCACCTCCACAAGTTACACAACTCTGCTCGACCGCTTTTACGGGTGCGGGAGCTTGGGCTTTTTGTTTGTCGATAAGCATAGTCTTCATCATATTCTTAAGTTCAGAAACTTCGGTTGTAAGAGCAGCAACATCTGGTGAAATTCCGGGGGTAGATGAATTCGAACTCACTTTAGCAACGACTGCCTTGTTTCGTGAATTACGAACCTTGGATTTACTCTCGATAATTCTCAAGCATTCACGAGGCATCTTATCCAAAAAGTTTCCACCCGCAGCAGAATTCAACGAATCTTGATCATTAGCATTCAAAGCATTGTAAAACGTATCTAATTGATGTAATTCTGAAAATCCGTGATGTGGGCATGCTCGAAGAAGGTCATTAAATCGATCCCAAGCCTCATAAAACGATTCGTCAAATCTTTGTTGAAATCTCGTGATTTCGTTACGAAGATTTGTCGTTTTTGAAGGAGGAAAGAATTGATTAATGAATTTTGAAACAAGATCATCCCATGTCAAAATTGATCGAGGAGGTTCTTTTTCTAGCCAAATCCGGGCTGAACCTTCAAGAGAAAATGGAAAAAGCATAAGCTTAATTGACGTGCTCGGGATATCCGGGAATCTCATTGTTGAAGTAATCTTATTGAAATAACGGATGTGAGCATGTGGATCCTCTTTATCATGTCCGAAAAACTGTTTGTTTTGAACAAGATTGATCAAACCATGCTTTAACTCAAAATTAGCATTGATTTCGGGAATTACGATTGCATCCTCGTACCCCTCGGTGGGTGCTTGGAGCAATTGTGCCATAGTCCGGTTATCAGCCATCGAAACTAGGGGAGGATTATCAAAAGGTTCTTCTAAATGAAATGGTTCTACAACAACCGGTTGGGCTTGTTGTTGATGGTTATGGTTGCGGGTTTGAGAACGAGTGCGCATGCACAAAGTAGAAAAAGAAAATTTATTTTTTATTTATTTTTAATTTTTTTTATGACAATTTTTTTATTTTTGTATATTTTTTTTCTTTTTATATGATAATTATACTAAAAGAAAAGAAAAATATTTTTTAACTTTTTATTTTTGATTTTTTTAAACAAAAAAACAAATCTTTCAAAAATGAAAGGGTCTTCAAATCACAATCAACAAACTTCAAACGAGAGAATCTTAATCACAAATCTCCGGCAGCGGCGCCAAAAATTGATTCGCTAGAATCTATATATACGTAAAAATAAAATATATAATATGATGGAAAATAACCAATTTACCCTTGAGGACAAAGGTAAAAAGGAAAATCTTCACAAAAATATATAATATAATACGTATATAACCGGGAAGTATGATTCCCGGGTCGTTATCCCCTAACGATTTGTGAAATTGAAACCACGTTTGATATTCGGACAATGATTTGAATTGAAGACAAAGATTAATTTGATTATCTACTTTTAAAAATTAAAATAAACAAATTATAACAATTAAGGACAAGGACAAATAACGGGAAACCAAATTTTAACTAAAAACCCAAAACGGGACTCCAAAACGGAGGTCAAAAACCCTAAATTTCAAAAAATAAATCTAACTTAATTTTTTCTTTTTAAATGGACTCTAATTGACTAAAAAGTAAGTTTAAAGAAAACTAGAACAAAAACGGATTTGAAATGAGCTTTACAATACGAAAAACGAGAACGGGAACAAATCTCGTTCTTTAAAAATCGAAATTTTGCAAATTAGACCCTACGAAAGAAAAACCAATTTTCCTATAAACTTTATGATAAAAGAAAATTTTCTAAAAAAGATTTATATTTTTTGATTATTTTTCTATTTTTTATGATTTTTTAAAGTTTTTAATGAAAATAAATGTTTAAACATACTAAACTATCTATAAAAATTCTAGAAAAAATACATTAAATAACTTATACTAATCAGGACCTAGGAAAAATAAGCTCGAACTCACAGCTTAATGAATAAGCCATGAAATAAGCTAAAACAACTTATAAGGCTTATAAGGGCAAAACGTGTATAAAGAATAAATGTTGCAAAGGTATAATGAAAAAGACCCAAGGGCGCAGTGGTAGTGAGTGGTGTGTGTTATAAAGGGTTGAGGGTGTTGAGGTTGGGGGTTCGAGTCTTGCTCACCCCCGATTTCCACCTTCCCATTTTTTTTTATAAAAACTTATAAAAGCAAAGTTATAAAGCTCTTAAAAATAAGCATTTTTAATAAAAGCAACTTTTTATGAAAAAGCCCTAAATAAGCTAGAAATTAGCTTATAATTTGACAGAAACTACTTAGCTACTTTTTTGTTTTTTATAGAAAACTAAATAAGCTAGTAGACTAAAATAAGCTAAGTTAAGACTAATTAAGCAATAATATGCTAAACCTAAGCTAATGAGCTAAACAGAACTTAAAAATAAGCAAGTAATAAGCTAGAAAACAAAATAAGCTCTAGTTTCAAAACCAATAACCAAACAGTCCTTAGGGCAGACTTTTAGCTTACTTTTAAGCACTAAAATGGATTCTTACAACTAAGAGCTTAACACTATCTTAAAGTTCAACTAAAGACCTACTTAAAATAATAAGCTAAACACATTTTGAAATCTAAATAAGCAGCTAAAAAAACACTAAGAAAAAGCTACAGACTATTCTTGGTAAATTTGGTTTTTAACTGAAAAAGCTAGAATAAGCTAACTAAGACTCAATAAGCTATAAACTGACTACTTCTAACCTAATAAGCTATTTTAAGGACAAATTAAGCTAAAAATTAAAAGCAAAAAGCTATAAAATCCTAATAAGCACTTAAATGGATTTAGAGCCAACCAGCCCCTGCAGGGACTTTTGAGCTTATTTTTAGGTAAGCTCTTATATCCTTGTAGGGAACTAGCTTATTAAAGCTTATACTACTACTAAATAGCTACTCTAATCTACTTTTAAAAATGATTTTATAACAAAATAGCTTAATGAAAAAGCACTTGGAAAACAGTCCTAAGGCTTAAATCATGCTTAGTTTTACTTTGAAACTGAAAAGACAAAAGGCAATGTTGCAGTTTAATTTTAGATGACAAAATAAGCTAGAAATTTAAAACTAATTGTAAACTTGTAAAATATGACCTAAAAGTTACTTATAATCTGAAAATCAAAAGCTAAATGCTAAATTAACCTACTGAAAATTAAACTAGAAAATGACTTATTATCCTTTTTAAGCTACTGATGCAGTTGACATACTAATGAACTAACTTTAAAAACCTTCAAATGCAGACCTATTATCCTTCTTTCTACTCTATTTTAATACTTATCTAAATTCAAATTAAGCAATTACAAAAGCTAAAGCTGAGTTAAGCCATTAATGCAAAAGAAAATTAATAGATTTGAGCTATATTGTTACTAACTATTGAAAAATTAGCTAAAACACATCTAACTTATAAAAATAGCTTGAAATAAACTTAATTTGGAATCTAAAATGAACACAAAAGACCAAAGAGCTAACAACAGCACTAACCTATGGTTAGTGCTGTTTACCCAAACAACCCTTTAACTAGACTAGAATCCATATTAGCTTATGAAAAAGAAATTAAGAACTTAAATCCTAAATACCAGATAACAAATAGATTATAACAACCTTAATAAGCATAAATCTATAAGCAAATAAGCTTGAAACAATAAGCTACAAGTTAAGCTAATATTTTTAGTTTTTGACAATTTTATGTATCTAAACTAAGAAATCTAAGATCTAAGCTATAAAACTTAAAAACAAATATTGAAACATATTCAATACGAACAAATAGACATAATTAAGCACAAATAAGCTAGACTATAAGCAGTTTAAGCAAAATTAAGCTAGGAAAATTAAAACAAAAAGAGTAAATGAACTTACAAGGTACCTTTGCTAAACAAAGGTATCAAAGGCTAAAGCGAGCTTTCAACAGCTCTAGCTTATCACAAGGATAAGCTAGTGAGGTCCTATAAGCTCTTCCATGATTAGCTTATCAGCCGAAAGTCCAAGATCCATTAAGCAAGGGTAATTAACTGATTTTAAGGATTTAAGAAAATTAAATGACTGAATTAAGCTCAATTTGAGCTTAGAGACTCAAAGAGCTAATAAGAGCTTATTAGAAGCTTATCAACAATAACTAATCATTTGAGCTTATTGAGAGCTTATGACAGATTTAGTAAAAATGAACTTTGATTTCATCAACTAGAAAAATGGATTACAATGTATTGAAAAAGAGATTACAATTACTGAATTTGAAAAGCTAAAGCTAAAGTTTAAAAGCTAACATTCATAAGCTAAAAATTCTAAAAGCTAAAAAAAACTAGATAAAAAGATGGTTCCGTGTATGAGTGAGAGTATTTATAGCCTACCAAAGATGCTTCTAGGTCTTCTAGCCTTTCTTGGATCCTGTCCCTTCATTCCCTCAATCATTTGATGCTCAATATCTACCGTTGGATTAGATTTGGATCACACGGATTGCCAACGTGGCAATCCGTGTGTCAGAGGACTTTGTGCTTCTTTTCCATACGTTTTAGTGTAAAATCCTCATTCCCCGTGTGATTTCTTCAATCCACGCGTGTCATTCCTTTTGGGAATTGGCAAATGACAAAGCTTGGTGACGTATAACTCTGCCAAGGTGTTATTTTTTACTTGAATTGGACTGCCACGTGGTCAATTTAGATTTACCCCTTGATTTTGACTCAGGGTTAAACGGGGACGATGGGTGAATAGTAGCAACAGAAATTCTGTAACATCCGAGAATTTCCGAATTTAGAATGACGATTTCAATCTTTGACTTTTAGGGTCTGGCTTGACTTATAAGAACGATCATCTAAATCACGTTTTCACGACTCGGACTCTAAAGCAATTTGATGTGGAATGACATTCCTGACAACTTTTTAGTTTTGCCCGAGACTTGGAAACGAGCCGAAAAGGGCTAAAACAGCACCGCAAACATTATTCGAACAATATACAACGCGGACACACAAAAACAATTAAAGTTGTTTTTAGTTATCAGTATTTATTTAATAAAAATATTAAATAAATTATTCATCATTTTTAATTAAAAGCGTTTTTGAAAACGCGACTATTCGAGTTGAAATCCATTTTTATTTCGGACGAAGCGAAACCAGTTCATAAAAGGAATAACAGATATTTTATTAAATGTTATAAAATATTTATGAAATATTATCAAGCGAATACTCATTTTTATCGGAAAAATGATTTGAAAAACAATGGCGCAAGTTTCGAGAGTTGAATCGTCCGTTAAGTCGCTCAAATGAGTCCCGAACCGTTTTTATAAAAACTATACCAAAAATGTTACACTTTAGGTCCCTCAACTATTAGGGACTTGCCACATTTAATATATATATATATATATACAAATCTTATACACTTATTTCATTTCATCTCATTTATATACACACACATAATACAAACTCACTCTCTCTCCCACTCATCTTCTCCGGCGAGCTCCCTAATATATAATTATATATACACGCACATATATACATATATACATATATATACATATATACATATATATACATATACATATATATACATATACATATATATATATATATATATATATATATATATATATATATATTTATTTATTTATTAATAATATAACTAAGATTATTTCGAGTTTCGTTATTTCCATAATTGTTAGGGATCATAGAACAAGATTTATTTCGATCCGAGAATGCCCCAAAAAGGATAAATTCATCGTTCCCGACTTTTCACTTATCCAAACCAAGCTTAAAACAAAATCACAGCTAAATATCAGAAAAGATGCTAACACTACTCATATTTGCAACTTGTGAACTTTTTACTCCCGACATTTATTATATCTTAAGTGAGTGTGCTATTATGAATTTCAACCATGGATCAACTTTGTGCAACATACTATGCTTCACGTTCCACCTTAAAATAATGAGTTTGAAGGCGAGATCATCCCATGTAGCGACTTTCGTCTCGACACATCCCAACCTTGCGGCTAAGTGACCAGACTTTTGACACCCCACAAAGACTAGTATCGGGACTCACGGACCTTAGGTTTCAAAAACTCTTAGGTTTCCCGGATATTCATAACTTATAAAATAGAATAATCAAAGTGAAAAAGCATATTTGAATTTAACAAAAAGAAATCTATTTATTAATTCACACTTAAAATTAAACATTTATGCAATTGTAACCCTTGACTTTTTAGAAGGCTGCAACATCGATTGTGAGCCGGCAAGATGCAGCAAACTTTTACCAGTCTCGGATTTTTATTCTTACTATGGGCTTTCTTTAGAAGACTACCACATCGGTTGTGAGCCGGCAAGAGTTAATAAACTTTTATCAGCCCACAGCTTTTATTATAATATTTTTTATCATCATTTTTTTTAATTTATTTATTTAGAGAAGACTTCTTTTTGAAAAATTCAAGTATAAATTTGAACTAAGACTAAAATTTTTGCTATATATTACATAAAAATTGTTGATTTAAGTTTAATCTTCAAAAACAGCACGTATATTAATCTGGTTAAGAGCTTATGTATAACACCCTGTGTTTTAGGATCATTAACGTAGTCGATAAATCCATAATGTACCTTTTGTATCGTACGTGTTTACTATTAAATTGTAAACGCAAAGTTAAATCGCGTACGCCAAATATAATTGTTCAATGTAAATGGGCATCAAACCATCAAACATTTACATCAATCATGTGTTAAATAATTATTTTGATAATAATTATGGTCATTGTTCATTTATTTTATTGGTTACGTAAGTTAAATACGTTTCGTGATAAATTAAGTTTAGGCATACCCGGAACCACAAAAACTTTTCTACGCTTCAACAAATACCCACATTTATACCCAATACATAAAAACTACATAATATTACCCTACATACATACATATGGACGTTTATGAGATGGAATAACCAAAGAAAGATCAACTTGAAAAACACATTTCCTTATTATCATGGGATAACCTCAACTATTAGGGAACATGTATCCAACTTCTTCCAACTTTGACCAAGGACTAAGACTAACTTCCCTAAGACCCTCAACATGTCTCCTTGACTAAGTCTTGCACCATATATGCATGTATCTAGTGATGAGAAAAACATACAAGTAAAACACTTACCAAAATCACAAAATCTCTTCCTTTGTTTCTCTTGGCAACCTACGGCACAAACACCCCCTCCAACCAAATCCATATCAATTTTTCTACAACCCATACACTCCTATACACATCTATCCTAAGATATTCTAAGGTGATCCCAAGCATTGGCTAACCTTTTACAAGTATTAATCAAGAAAGGAAAGATTAGGGTTTTCTAAACCTAATCTAGGGTTTCATCTTGCAAGCTTTGGTTTTGTGGCTAAACAAGGGTTTAGCACTTGATTATCATCATCATCACACATCATAAGGTCTACTAGAACCCTTTATGTTCTTATAATTTTCATTTCATGCATATGTTTATTCTATTTTAGCTTAAATCACCATTTAAGTTTTATTCATGAAAATGAAGTTTTCACTTGTAATGGTCATTTTGTATACTTATATACATGTGGTGTTATTACTTATATCACACTAAAAAGGATGAGAAAATATGGTATCAAGTTATTTTGGTGTAAAAATGATTATGGGTTAATTAGGGTTTTTATAATTTCATAATATGTTTCAAGTTAAAGAAATACATAAGACATGTTAATATTGATTATGGACTTATATTGAGGTTATAAGATCATTAAAATAAGGTTATATCATGATAAGAAAACATGTACACTTATGGTTTATAAGAAAAATGGCTATATA
>BQNB010069577.1:18818-33436 GCA_026074375.1 Tanacetum coccineum | reverse complement strand
AACTATTCATATAAGAAACGAAAATATGGTTCATTGTGGTTCAAGGCGATTTGATTAGCTTTAAAGTTTGTTATGGTAACAAAATAAACTAATTCCTTATTCATCCAGTAGGCCTAAAATGATAATAAAATGCAGCAAAACATCGACAACTTGAACATTTTAATCAATAAGCATAATATTTTTTTTATAAAACTTAGATGCATAAATCCATCTGAAATAAGATATTGATTACACCGAACAAACCACATCTATACTTTAGATTCATCAAAATGTAACTTCACACGCAACTACCCTTAACAAAAGTGATAAAACTCAGTTTTCTTCTCCAAACCATTGGTTAATCATCCCTTGAAATCAATGCCAAAAAGCATAATTTTCTTAGTTATGGTTTTACTCCAAGTGTCCCATATAGTATCTACGGCACTAAAAACCTCTATTGCCATCAATTTATGTACTTCCATACCACATAACAACTAAATAACAAAGATGGCTTTCAAAATCCACAAATTAACAATCTAAATTCCTTCTTCCCTTTTGTTTGAATCCTGTTATAACCCCTGAAATTGGGATTAATCATTGATTGATTAATCTCATATCGAGCGTGTTAGGCGGGTTTCTCATCTTGGGTTTTTGTAATTTAGATTTGTTATTCTCCTCTTTAAATCAATTAGACTCCGTTTCCCAGTTCCTTAATCTCGCTGTCATTGAAACCCTGATCTGTTTTTCTTTTCATCCTTTTTATCTTGATCTCCCTTCAAATCCTTTTTTTAGGGTTTTGGTCGTCTGCTGTTACTTTTTAAGGTTTGGTCCACCATCATGTACAATACGTTCTAATGAAGACCAAGCTGTTCGTATTTCAAAATCTATTTTTTGTAACCAATTTTTCCTGATAAACTTGGTCGAAGGAATTGTGGAAGGTTTACGAGGGTTATGGTAAGGTGATAGACTTTTTATTTCCTAATCGTAGAATCCAAAGCAGGTAAACTATTTGCTTTTGTCATGTTTATTCGTTTAACGATTTAGATCGTTTGGATTTTGGAAATATTGTAAGCAAAAATACATGTAGTAATTTTGACAAACTAATTCGTCGTTAAATGAAATTGTTTTAGGTTATAATAAAGCATCACTGAATCAAACAGATAAAACTTGTGAAAATGCGTCCAAATGAAAATAGGGTCGAATTTCAACAAAGTGTTTCACATTACTTAACCCGAGCTATTTTGACCCATATTTACTATGTTACCAACTCGTTCTCAAAACCCGCCCATTTTATAGCAAGAGTATATGTATACTGCGTCATCCATAACCTATCAGCAAAATCCCTTAATCAAAACCTGAATGCATGTTATTAAACCCCCCACATTCAACTAAAACCAAACTCAAAACCCAAAAGTTAAATCACCAATACACCATTGCATAATCACAATCATCATTAACATAAACCCGAATAGAACCTTAAGCCAAAAGTAAAAAAGGAACCATACCCATAACCATGTTCACCATAATAAGGCAAATTCGAAAGCAAAGTCTCGTCAATATCAAAAATCCAAACATCCATTCCATCTTCATTCACCCCAACACTTTTCGCAAACTCTAACGCTTCATTCGACACCATCTCAATATCCATCTCATATGACCTACCCAACATATATTCCTTAACATACTCAACACATTCCTTAGGTATCATTTTCCATGGACTTAAATTATTAGCCTCACCCGCAACTCTCCAACTCATACACCTTAATCGCGCTTCATCTAAACCATCCTTCTGTCCTTCCAACTTTTCTGGAAGCTCAATGATTAAATTATGATCATGACATAATGCTAATGAAAGCATGGTCAAAATAAGGGTGCTTATGACTAGTTTCATGATATTTAGATCAAATTTTAACAGATTTTTTGATGGATTTGAATTGGGTTTTAAAGAATTTGATTTATGAGATGGGTTTTTCGGGATTAATTAATTCCTTGCTAAGCAAGGAAGTGATTCTTTGTTTGTAACAGTGAAGAGTCTTTGGTGAGGATAATTAATATATATGGGCATGCTAAACGTATATTCCTTTTATACGCGTTTGTGTCTTTATTTGTATTTAAATTTAAGGTTATTCATTTTTTTGTTAATTAGAAAAATTTGTGTGTATTAAATACACTTTAACCTCATGAGCAAAGTTTGACAAAACCCTTAAATTTAAACTTAGCCCACATAAATTTTGAATTCTTGTATTTTAATGCTTTGTCTATGAGTGGTACACAATACACATTGTAGTGAAAAAGTACAATTGTCACGTTCAAATAATTTGTTGGATGTTTAGGTTCAAAGGTGTGGCACACAAAAAACTTTCGGCAAACAGTTCAACGTCTGTGAAAAAGACTCGATCGCGTAAACTTGTGCCCCGCTTATCCTTGGGAAAGGAATATTTGCGCTTTCCTCAGCATACCGTAGCCGAGAGATGGAAGAGACAAAAAAGAATGTTTACATGATGTGTTGTGTGAGTGATATGTATATATCAGATGTGTTTATAATAATAAAAAGAGAGAAATTTTCAGAGACGATGAGAACGTGTTATAAATTATATTTTGAAAAGAAAAAGAAAATGACATACAATGTGTTAGAGTTACAAATTAATGTACAATCCAAAATTATCTAAAAATTCATGATCAATTTTAGCCACTTATTTTTTCATCAAAATAAAAAACACTCACTTTTCATGTCTTTTTAAAAAATAAAATATCTTGTAACAGTAAATCATCAAACAACAAAAAATACACCATCGCGAAGAGTATTTTTTATATTTTAGTAGACGGGCACTTCGATATATTTTCGCCGCACCTTTTTTTGATTTTTTTTTTCAGTTACATTTGAAAAAATCAAATATTATTTTATGAAATCACATGTCATTTATGATACAAATCACATGTGATTTTTTTAGACGTAACTGAAAAAAAAATCAAAAAAAGTTTGTCGAAAATATATCGAAGTTCCCCTCTATAGAAATATGGTTTAATTCTCGTCGCGATGGTATGGTTCACTTTGCGTAAAGATTAACAGTTTTTAAGATATTTAATTTTTTAAAAAGAGATGAAAGTGAGTCCTTTTAAATTTAATGAAAAAATGAATGACTAACATTGGTTAATTGGATCTTTAGTAAATTTTTGTTCATCTTTCCTCCTATGTATTGTGTGTAACGAGGGGGTTGGTCCGCACTCCGCTGCGGGACGATTAGTGGTCGTCGTTATATCGAGTTGGCTCATGTTTCCGTTTCACTATGTTGTTTATGCGGGACATTTAACTACGACTGTTCTAAGGGATATGATCGTTCACAAATAATTTCAAACAAAAGAGAATGAGTCACAATGTTATAATAGTGTATTGACTAAATTACATTTATGAGAAGTTCAATTACATATAGCTCATACTGTAAAACTTAGTTTATAAACATGTTTTTAACCGAACCTGTATACAAATTGCAGGCATAGTTAATTTGCGATGTCTGAATTCATCATGAGTAGTCATTGTTATGAAACCCGTTTGCAGTGCGATTGTAGAAACTGTAAGTGTTTGATAGGATTTGCTAGCAATAAAGCATTTGAAGTCGTTTTGAATCTTGAATGTTGTTGTGTTTCTTCTCAACCGGTCAAATCGCTTGCAAGCTGAGAAACCTGTACAAAGAATAAAAAGAAAATCAAACATAGACTCGTAAGTTTATGCTTATTAGACACATGTTGCTACTACTAATTATTGTTACCCATGAATGAATGAATGGCAACTACTATATTCGCCAACATGTCCAGACGAACAGTAGAATGACTTATACTATGAAATTTATGCACATATATGCTATTGTATGTAGTTAATATGACTATATGATCAAATATAGTAAGTATGTGACATTCCTTAAAATGGCCATAACATATATCTTCCAAACTAAAAAAATTCTTAGAGATCAACTATTCTTTAATACATTATAAGACATGCACGAAAATCTTGTTGTCAATATAACACATTCATGGTGATGGGTTTTTTAAAATTAAAATGTTTGTAATAGCCTAATATGAGCAGCGCTATCACATCGTACCGTCCAGCGATTTGGAGAGCTCGACTAAAGTCGAGCATGTTGTTAGGCCAATCGACTTATAAGTAGTAGTAGCACTTTCCTGCTGAAACTAATATACATTTTAAGTGCAATTCACTTCTTAAAGCATGCAAAGTTAATATGGGACAGAATCATTGTATGCTACACATCACAGGCATAAATACATTTGTACCTATTGTGTTGATAGGTGTCTTACTTGTTTATTACACACCAATAAACATGGTCTGGTATAGGATAGTTAAAGAGGGCTTAAACATTGGTGATGAAGCCTTTCATTTTGAGCTCTATATTCTATTTATTGTATGCTATGAAGGAAAGTAGCAAATATTTAAGAGTGAAAATCTGTTTTTTGAATACATGTAATACCTACGCGTTGCAAAAATCCAGTACAATAGAAAAAGTTAACTCGAATTTGTGATTAATCAACCATAGATGCAGATCTCGAATTTGTGATTAATCAACCATAACAGATCTCCTTGGTGACTATGGTTCGATCCTAATCCTTCTCCGATACGTAATAACGTTCGATCCCTGTGATTGTATCGATGAATTGTATCCTTTAATTGGTTTTATGATTGGTTCGTGATATTCACCTCTCATTGATCGATTGTGGATTCATATTTTTCTGATCTCCTTGGATTTATCATTATCATGTGTGACGAGTTTCATTAGGGTTTGATTTTTTTTAATTTTTTTTAGGGTTTTGTCGTCTGCTGTTTCTTTTTAAGGTTTGGTTGTTCCTCTTTTTGTCACCATGCCTGCTCAACGTTCTAATGAAGACCAAGCTGTTCGTATTTCTAAATCTATTTTTGTAACCAATTTTCCTGATAATCTTGGGTCGAAGGAATTGTGGAAGGTTTGCGAGGGGTATGGGAAGGTGATAGACGTTTTTATTCCTAATCGTAGATCCAAAGCAGGTAAACGTTTTGCTTTTGTCAGGTTTATTCGTGTTAACGATTTAGATCGTTTGGTTGGCAATCTTTGTACGATTTGGATTGGTCGTTTCCATCTCCATGCCAATGTTGCCCGTTTTGAACGTGCAAACAAACCTGTAAAACCATCGGGGCCTTCTCAATCCAATGCGCATGGTACATTTGGGTCATTTGTTTCTGCTGCTAGAGACTTTCCACCATTGATTGCCTCTGTTGCTCCTGTATCTTCCTCACCGGCGTTGGTTTTGGATGATTCTTGTGTTGTTGAACGTGACCTCTCATGTCATGTCATGGGGCGTGTGAAAGATATTAACTCCATTCCTAACCTACGGATTCTATTAGCTAAGGAAGGTTTTGAGCATGTGAAGCTGTCATATTTAGGTGGGTTATGGGTGTTGATAGAATTGGATAACGAGGGTTCTAAGCAAAAGTTTTTGGATCATGTAGGCGTTAACTCTTGGTTCTGTACGCTTCTTAATGCCTATAATGATTTTGTTAGTGATGAACGTGTTGTTTGGGTGGACATTGAAGGTATCCCACTTCATGTTTGGTCTCGAGAAACGTTTGCCAAGATTGGTAACAAATGGGGCGAGGCTTTGGATATCGAGGATAATTTTGGCTCCTCTTTTGCTCGTAAGCGGTTGTGCATCTTAACAAAACAACCAGAATCTATATTGGAGAAATTCAAGGTGATTTTTAAAGGCAAGGTGTTTGTGGCTCGGGCGAAGGAACTTTTTACTTGGAATCCGAGTTTTCTTGAACCTAAGGAGTCTGTTTATACCTCGGATGACGAATCAAAGCATGGCGCTAAAATTCTTAATGATGGGGCGCAGAATAGTGATGTCGAGTCAGATGATGAATGTAATGTGGATGGTGTTTCCGAGACAATTTTCAGTGATAATGTGGATGAATGTAATGTTGATGGTCATGGTAAGGAGACGGACAAACATCAATCAGAGGATCCGTTTGGTTTTTATGATTTATTGAATAAACTTCCCGCTAAAGGCGTTCGTGATGCGAGTACCTCTTTATCGCATCCTCCTGGTTTTACCCCTAAAACTTCTGTGACGCACGCTAATGTTGGTGAGATTTGTGAAGATGGTCCTACTAATGGAGAAGACATGGTGAATATGCCTAGGGTGGATGCTAAGGTTATGGACCATTCACAGGAGGTCCATGATTCCTCTAATGGAGAATCAGTTTCTTCCTTTTCACATAAAGTTCATAACGGTGGCTCTATTCTTGACATTTTGGATGACATGGTTCGGGTTGGACATTCTATGGGTTATAATTTGGATGGGTGTTTGAAAGATATGGAACGCATTATTGGCTCACAAGGAGATGAAGATGTTTTTAAATGAATATTCTTTCTCTCAATATTCAAGGTCTTGGGCACAAGACGAAAAAGGAGTGGGTTAAGGAGTTAAATTGTAAGCATAGGATCAATTTTTTAGCGTTGCAAGAGACAAAGATGGATTGTATTTCTCATATGGACGTAAAGTCCCTATGGGGAAATTCAAACTTTGATTTTGTTGCCAGTGACTCATTAGGGAATTCTGGTGGTATTCTTTGTATTTGGGAGGCTTCTATCTTCAAGAAAGATGGCGCTACTATTTCTGATAATTTTATAGCTATTTACGGCACATGGTTACCTCGTAATGTCAAGATTCTTTTGGTGGCGGTTTACGCTCCTCAACAGCCTGGGAGCAAAAGGGCTCTTTGGGATTTTTTATCTAATCTTGTACGGAGATGGAACGGCGAAGCTATTATAATGGGTGACTTTAATGACGTTCGGACTATGGATGAAAGACTTGGTTCGTCTTTCAATGTTTCTAGTGCACGGTGTTTTGATCGGTTTATTGTGTCTTCTGGTCTTGTGGATGTCAAGTTGGAAGGGTACTCGTTTACTTGGTCGCATCCCTCAGCCTCTAAAATGAGTAAATTAGATCGCTTTCTTGTTACGGAAGGTATTATCTCGCTTTATCCGTCTATTTCAGCTTTGTGTCTTGACCGTCACTTGTCCGATCATCGTCCTATTCTTTTGAGGGAAGTTTTGTCTGATTTTGGTCCGACTCCGTTTCGGTTCTATCAATCTTGGTTAAGGATGGAGGGTTTTGATTCGATGGTGGAGCATGCGTGGTTGTCTTTTTCGCATTCTGATTCCAATGCTATGGTTAGGTTCAAGAAGAAATTGCAAGACCTTAAGTCTATTATTCGTTTATGGGTTAAAGATAAAAAGTTTCATCTTCATAACGCAAAGAATTCCCTACAGAATGATTTGATCTCTATTGATAAAGACTTGGAAAGGGGAAACGTTTCTGATGACATCCTTCTCAATCGGATGGATCTAAACCGACGGCTGCAAGATATTAAACTTTTGGAGGTTAAGGATCTGGTTCAAAAATCTAAAATCAAATGGGCTATCGAAGGAGATGAGAATTCTAAATTCTTTCATGGTATTATTAATAAGAAAAGGTCTCAGTTGTCGATTCGTGGTGTTTTCGTTGAGGGCACTTGGTGTACTGATCCGAGTATTGTGAAGGAGGCATTTAAGAATCACTTTGAAGTTCGATTTCAGCAACCGTGTCATGATCGTCTCAAACTTAATGCTCCTTTTCATAATCGGTTATCTTCGGATCAGGTGGATGAGCTGGATAGGGCAGTATCGAGGGACGAAATTCGTAGGGCTGTTTGGAACTGTGGCGAGAATAAGTCTCCTGGCCCCGATGGTTATACGTTTGAATTTTTTAGAAAGTATTGGAGTCTTGTCGGAGCGGATTTTTGCGATGCGGTCGACTATTTTTTTAAGTCTGGTACGTTTCCAAGGGGGTGTAACTCGTCTTTCATCGCCTTAATTCCTAAAGTTAATGATGCTAAGTTCGTTAATGATTTTCGGCCTATCAGTTTGATTGGATGCGTTTATAAGGTGATCACGAAAGTCTTAGCTAATCGTTTGGCTACTGTTATATCCGATTTAGTTTCCGAGACTCAATCGGCCTTTGTTGCTAATAGACAAATATTGGACGGTCCTTTTATCTTAAATGAGATGTTAAACTGGTGTAAGAGAAAAAAGAAGCAAGCTATGTTTTTTAAGGTTGATTTTGCTAAGGCGTATGATTCGGTTCGGTGGGATTATCTCTTGGATATTCTTCATGCGTTTGGGTTTGGGCCGAATTGGTGTAGGTGGATCCGTGGTACTTTTACTTCCTCCATGGCTTCCATATTGGTTAATGGTAGCCCAACGTCCGAGTTCCCTTTTTGTTGTGGGTTGAAACAAGGTGATCCGTTGGCCCCTTATCTTTTCATTCTTATTATGGAGTCGTTACATATCTCTTTCTCCCGTGTTGTTGATGATGGGCTGTTTAAAGGTTTTCAATTGCATGGCTCGGTTAATATTTCTCATCTTTTTTATGCTGACGATGCCATGTTCATTGGAGAGTGGTCCGAACAGAACTTACATAATATTGTTAAAGTTCTTAATTGCTTCCATCTTGCGTCGGGTCTTAAGATCAACATTGCTAAGAGCCAAGTCTTGGGTGTCGGGGTTTCTCAGAATGTTGTTGTGCAGGCGGCGAATAGGATCGGGTGTGCTGTTTTGAACACTCCTTTTCGTTATCTTGGTGTGACGGTTGGGGAGTGTATGTCTCGGAAGTCGGCTTGGGTTGGCTTGGTGAACAAACTCCAAGCCCGGTTATCTAAATGGAAGGTTAAAACCCTTTCCATAGGCGGCAGATTGACCCTTCTTAAATCCGTTCTTGGGGCCTCTCCAATTTATTATATGTCAATCTTTAAGGTTCCAAAAGGCGTGTTGAAGACTATGGAATCTATCCGTAGTAAGTTCTTCAACGGTGTTGATTCTTCGGATAGAAAGATTTCGTGGGTAGCTTGGGACAATGTCTTAGCGTCCAAACTGAACGGTGGTCTTGGTGTCTCAAGTTTCTTCGCGTTGAATCGTGCTCTTTTGTTGAAGTGGGTGTGGCGCTTCATTTCTGGCGATGGCTCTTTATGGTGTAAAGTTATTCAAGCGATTTATGGCTCAAAGTTTGATCTTCATGTGACCGATCAACCCTCGATTTGGTGCTCTATTTTACGTGAAGTAAAATCTTTGAAAGATTCTGGTTTTGATTTTTCTTCGCATTGTAAGAAGCGGATTGGGGACGGGTCTTGTACTAGTTTTTGGTATGATATATGGTTAGCTGATGCCCCTCTTTGTGTTCAGTTTCCCCGTTTGTTTGCTCTCGAATTGGATAAGGAGATTGTGGTGGCTAATAAAATGGGAGCTTCTTCGGTCTCAGCTTCTTTTCGCCGGGACGTGCGTGATGGAGCTGAGCGGCAGCAGTGGGATGACCTTTCTTCAATTATGAACTCGGTTGTCCTCTCGTCTTCCAAAGATAGGTGGACTTGTGATTTGTCGGGAGATGGAGAGTTCAAGGTTAAAGTCATCAGAAACTTTATTGATGACTTGTTTCTCCCTTCGTCGGATGTTGCAACGAGATGGGTAAAATTCATTCCCATTAAAGTTAATGTTTTTTCTTGGCGTGCTCGTCGTGATAGGTTACCTACTAGAGTCAATCTTAGCCGTAGAGGTGTTTTGTTGGATTCCCATCTGTGTCCTCTTTGTAATGCTGCTATGGAGGATGTTCAGCATGTTTTCTTTCGATGTGACGTGGCTCGGGTTGTTCTTCGTAAAATTTGTCGTTGGTGGGATTTGGATTGGCAGGAGATTTGTTCTTTCTCGGATTGGGATGCTTGGTTCTTATCCTTTCGACTTTCTTCCCGTCTCAAGTCTATTTTAGAAGGTGTTTTTTATGTTGCTTGGTGGCGGATTTGGAGGCTTCGAAATCAGTTGGTCTTTGACGCTTCGCCTCCTAATCGTTCGACGATTTTTGATGACATTGTTTCTTGGTCCTTTTTATGGTGTTCTAGTAGATGTAATAGGGTTTTTTCTTGGGAGTATTGGTTAAAAAACCCCTATCTTATTTCTTTGTAATGTCTTTCTAGCTCCTTGCTAGTTTTTTTTAATAAAGTTGCCGTTCAAAAAAAAATAAATAGAAAAAGTTAATCATACACAACCAAGCTTTCGAACTCTGTATAACTATTAGTAGTGGTTGGACATACCTGTACGCATATCAGCATGCAAAATATTTAAAGCAACTACCAAAGGGCAGTCAACTTTGCAAGGAGCGCGTGGCTTGAAATAAAAATCTCTAGTCACACCTTTCTTTCTCTTTATTAGAAGGGTTATATAAGCATCAGATTCATTTGCATTTACATTTCGGAACACGTTTCTTACCTGAAAGGAGAAAATACATCATTGGAATCATATTTGTAGTAATGTTCTAACTACTTATCAATTCACATACTGGTATAAAGAAGCATGAGTAACTCACGGTAAGAGTAGCATACACATAGGACAACTTCACAATTAGGATTTCCTTTCTTTGTAGCAGATTGCCAATAACAACGTTGGTTACCAAAACAAGCTATTGAGGAGGT
The DNA here is from genome assembly GCA_026074375.1 of Tanacetum coccineum. Taxonomy (NCBI): domain Eukaryota; kingdom Viridiplantae; phylum Streptophyta; class Magnoliopsida; order Asterales; family Asteraceae; genus Tanacetum; species Tanacetum coccineum. The sequence continues at coordinate 22,914 of BQNB010069577.1, read as the reverse complement.
ATGTACCCCCATTTTAGTTTCTAACAAAGAACAATCTATCTGGACATGTTACTAAAGTTGAATCTTTACCAAAGTCACAGAAAACGCTAACTCGGTCGCGTTTCGCGTTTCGGATCGTTCGTACTCGCGACTCGGATCGCTCGGGATCGAATCGCTATATTCGGCATTCCCAAAGCACATCAATCAGCGTACCGAAGTCTATTGGTATGGCGTACCGAAGTCTATTGGTACGGCGTACAAAAGTGATTTGGTACGACGTACCAAAGTGATTTGGTACGACGTACCAAAGTGATTTGGTACGACTAGCTTTAACCATAAGTTTAATTTAGATATTAACATAACTTCCAATATTCGCGTACCGGTCAACGAATGTCAACGGTTTGATTTTTGTGGTGTTTTCCGATGGATTGTTGTTATGAAGAAGGAAAAATAGGGTTGAACGCGCTTTAAAGAAAGAAAAAATCGGAGCCGTGGGTAACTAAATAAGTTAACTAATCTTGCTTTTTATTGTGTTTTATTGACGGCAACTAATAAGATATAAATGAGCCAGTTATTCAATTTGACCCAATAATATTATTTTGATGTTAATTACTAGTGGGCTTTCTCAAATATATAACTAAATTACAAAATTTGCAACATTTAAATATAATGATAAATTAATAAAAGTTTGTAAATTTAATATATAAACCTATTAAAACTTATATAAATGTAAGTATAACAAGGTTTTGAAACCCGTGCTTCGCCGCGGCGTGTTTTATTTATTATGTTTTGGCTTATGATTACACTTACAAAGCATAACGATACAAAGCCTATATTGACTTCAAAAAGCCGAAACAATGTATAATGTATAATACATAAGTCGCAAGAGCACACAAAATTTCATGAAAAAGTGCTTATTCGTGCTTATAAAATTTAATACATAAGCAAAATTGTTACTCGCGTTTCATTGACTTAAAATATCAAAGCTCCAATATATAGTATGTTCTTGAGAAATGTTGCTGGCAAGCTGATTGGCTCATCTTATAGATCATCCTACACAAATAGATTACAAAAAGGAAGGGATGAGAAGTTTGTGTTTTAACAAAATTGCAACAAATCAATGAATCATGTAGAAACTTTGCTCGTGCTTACCTTAATGCCCAATATGCATTGATGTAGAACATCAACAACAACCATAATTGTCGCAAAGAGAAATTCTCATAGCCATATAATATGATATGTTATTGATATCTTCATCATATAAAGTAACAAATTAATTAGATCATACCTCCTACTATTATTACAGTACCTGAAGAGCAAGTTGTTCCACATATTTCAAGTGTGAAAGTAGAAGTATATAAAAAGGTATCATGTTTGTACAGAGTTTAAACGGAAAATGGATCTTACCAAATTGAAAAAATAGGCTTTAGAGTTAATTGCATAAATGGTCCCTGTGGTCTGTCGGGTTTAACGAAAATAGTCCCTAAACTTTTTTTTTCCCGGATCCCCTCCCTGTGGTTTCGACCCATATCGGGTTTGGTCCCTTGACCAACATTTTCGTCAGTTGACCGTTTACTTTATGGGTATTTTGGTCTTTTCAAATGTATTCACATTAAAACCTATATAACTTTAAAAGTATGGTCCATGTGGTTTCTGTGATATCACAAATTTAGTCCTTATTTTTTTTTGATTACAAATTATTCAAAATATATTTTGAATTAAGAAAATTTACAAAACCATATTCCAAAAAAATTTAAAAAATATAAATTAGTTTTCAAAGTTTTACAAAATTTATGTCAGAATATTTAAAATTTTCGGTAACTTTTTGGTTTGAACATAAAATTGATCGAAATTTTTTCGAAGCCTTCAAATTTTATTTTTTTTAAAACGAAAAAAAAATTCGAAAAGAAAATTTCAGCCTTTATTTTCTCGAAAAGTTAAAAAAACAAAAATTTCGAAAAAAAATTTACCGAAATTTTTTCATTAAATTTTTACATAATTTTTTAAAAACTTTTCGTTATATTTTTAACAAATTTTTTATAGAAAGTCCCTACATTTTTTTTAAAACGAAAAAAAAAATTTCGAAAAGAAAATTTCAGCCTTTATTTTCTCGAAAAGTTAAAAAAAACAAATTTCAAAAAAAAAATTACCGAAAATTTTCATTAAATTTTTACATAATTTTTTAAAAACTTTTCGTTATATTAAAACATAAAAGAAACGTGTAAAAAATTTAAAAATTAAATAAAATAATTAACGGTCAGAGGGACCATTTTCGAAACACAACAAACCACAGGGACCATTTCCAAACACTAACGAGGGTATTTATGTCATTTCCACCAACTAAACAAGCAATTAACGGTCAAACTAACGGAAATATTGGTCAAGGGACCAAACCCGATACGGTTCAAAACCACAGGGAGAGGATTCGGGAAAAAAAGTTTAGGGACCATTTTCGTTAAACCCGGTTCACCCCAGGGACCATTTATACAATTAACTCAATTTAATTTTTAAAGGTCCTAAATGATAAAAGAAAATTTAAAAAAAATAATTATATTTTTTTGACTTTTATTTAATTTATTATGAATTAAAAACAGTTTTAATCTAAAAATATTATAAAAAATGTTAAACTATTTTATAAAAATCTGAAAAATTTACTAAAAGAACTTTGAACTATGTAGAATCTAGGAAAAATAAAATTGTGTAAATAATTTAAAATACAATAAGTAAAACAAATAAGCTGTAAATAATTTTAAAAACAAGTCTACACTACTCCTACACTACCCTCCCTCCTCGCTTGATTTTTAGCCCTATTTATATAAAACAAAATGAAGAGGAGCTTCTTGATCTTGTTTTTGTTGTGTGAGAGACTTCAAAAGCTTCATCATAGCCCTTCAATTTTCTTGTTCTCCAAGTTCATGAATCATAACCCTTGATTAATTTTGACCAATAAAACCTCATGGGATTGCCAAGGTGGAGTTGTCCTTTTCTGGGGTGGGGTTTTGAGTGGGGTTGAGAGGGGTTTTGTCATGGTGCAGGGGATCACGTAATGGGGATGATGAATAGTGGGTTTTGGTGGGTGATTGTTTTTGGGATAAAGGGGCTAACAAGGTTAGGGGTGAGGGACTAACGGGAGTAATGATGTTAGTCATAAGGGACTAACCATGTTTGTCCTTAAGGATTACGATGTAAAACCCTAGGGACTAGTGGTGTAATGGTTTTAACGGGTGTTAGGGTTAAGGGTTATGTTGGGCTTTTACTTGGGCCAGGTTAGGATTTAGGAAATGGATAAATGATTTAGGCTTATGATATGGGCTTTGATTTAATAAATAAGCTTAATGGGCTGACTTGGCCCATTAACTTGGGTATGGGTTGGCCCATTTAAGATGCACACGTCTTTGGCTTTGACTTTTCACGCTCTTTCCATTCCCGTGCTTGGTTTTGTCCGTTTTGGCTTAATTTTTGTTCTTTAGTGAATATCTGATACCTGCATAGTAAATAACACAAAACAAGCATATACTTGGCATTTTATGCCCATTTTTGGTCATTTGGGGTTGTTTTATTAGATAAAAGGTATGTGTAATTTAGCACATACCAAAAAGCAGGTTTTTAAAACTCCAAACTCTCCCTTTACACTGATAAAGCTAGTGTAGAGACCAAAGAAAAGTCATTCAAAACCATTCAAATACTCAAAATCAAAAATTCTTTCACTTCAATACAAGAATGACTTTTCTTTGAAAATTCTAAACAGTGGAATATTTCCTTTCATTTCAAAAATGAATTATCAAAATGAAACACCGGGTCTCAACAATAGATGGAAATCTTCTTCTTCGTCAAGATTTAAAAATCCACAAGAAAATCCAAGTTTTTATAATCAATGGAAAAACAAAAGGAATTTTAAATCTCCGTTGATTCCACGAGCATTATTTCCAAAAGAAACACCGGTTTTTAGTCCTCGTTGGAATTCAACTTCTTTGCATCGAAAATGGTTTTCAAATTTTGGTAAACCTGTTAGCGCCGTGCTTAAATAAGTTCCAAAGGTTGTTGTCTAATCTGATATAATAATGGCTTATAATCATTTCAGATTGCAACCAACGCTTCAAAATAATGGTTTGTTATT
>BQNB010069577.1:0-14867 GCA_026074375.1 Tanacetum coccineum | reverse complement strand
ACTTTGATTAGGAGAGTAAGGAATGTTGGCGATGTTAATTCAGTTTATACAGTTAAGGTTCAGGCACCAAAGGGTGTTATGATATCAGTGAGGCCTGGAAAGTTGGTTTTCTCCGATAAGGTGAGGGAATTGAGTTACTACATGACTGTGAAGATTGACGGGACGAGTGTAGTGATGGGTGATTCTGGTGCTGTGTTTGGGTCGCTTTCGTGGGTTTTATGGAAAGCATGTGATTCGAAGTCCTATTGTAGTGACACAGTTAGACCCGTTGTAGTTTGCTCTTCGATATTGTAATCGTGTGATGGTGTTTTCGCACTGTAAATTAAATCCGTTGTAGGCGAGTAGGATGGCCTGGAGAAAATAAATTTAATCTGTTGAAGGACTATGCACGTAATGTGTTCGATGAAATGTGTGAGAAAGATTTGTGCTCTTGGAACACTATTGTTTTTGGGTATGCGAAAGCAGGACGGGTGAATGATGCGAGGATAGTGTTTGATGAAATGGTGGAAAGAGATAATTTAGATTTCTAAATGAATCTAGATCTTGAGCTAAATAAAAATTGAGAATGAATTTGTGAGTTAAAGGGATGTATTTTGTAAAAAATAAAGTATAAGACCCATATATAACATTGGCAAAAAAGTGAAACTGAAAAAATGTATTAAAGATGTGCCACGTAAGATTTTTTTTGTTAATCATGCCTACAATAGAAAGTTTAACAATTTCTTGGCACACAAAAGAATAATTAAAAGATGAGTGCCTACAAAAAGAAAACGGGGATACTTCGATGCATTTTTAGACTATTTCCTCAAGAAAATACTAGGATCGAAATGATAAATCGAGTATTACGACTTAGAGGTGAAAGATTTATAAGGTTTTAAAGTGTTGGATGTTGGGTTTTAGCATGTGAGTGGGGGCATTTTCCAAAAAAAGGCCAAAATTAAAAAAAATTACACTAAATTTTTGACTTTTTCGACGAGCCATGAGAAACACTTGGTATCACTGGTAATTGGTTTGTTGATTAATGAAATGTTTAGATTAAATAGTATCTTGCGTCAAACAAAACATAATAAAAAAAACAATGTGGACACTTAGAAACATTTGAACTTATGCTAGGGTGAAACAAAACATAATAAAAAAACCAAATATAATCCGTTTTTGTATTAGTTTTTATCATCTGTAGAATGATAATCCGTAGACTCATCATTGATAAAACTGCCTTTATCATCTCCTCTCCATCAAATACAGATCTCACACTGTACATGTCGGAGTCATATAAATCTTCTCCAGCTTCATCATCAAAGTCATTTAAATATGAAAATTCTTTAGTATCTTCTGCTTTTGTTTCCAATTTTTTCAACATCGTCATGAGCTTCGTTGCCAAATAAATTATCAAAGTCTTCACCCAAATTAACATATTCACTAAACTCATCATCTATTGGCTCATCAATAAGATTGTAGGTATGAGGTTTTGAAACGAGGGGTGTTTTATTAATTTTAGCATGGTTAAACCAAGTTGGAAGTTCCTGATTAAAATTAATAATTAGCATGATGTTGAACCTAAAGTAGAGAATACTAAAGAATTTCCATATGAAAGGGTAATATAGTCATTTTATGGTCATATTTGTGATATCGAACAAAATTTGAATATACGTGGGTGTAATGAGTACGAAAAAAAGTAAGTTGGTCATTACGGTACAAATGAGAAAGTATGTTGGTAATAAATGGTCTTTACCCTTTCCATATTTAAATGACTTTGATGATGAAGTTGGAGAAGATTTATATGACTCCGACATGTACAGTGTCAGATCTGTATCTGATGGAGATGGAGATGATAAAGACAGTTTTATCAATGATGAGTCTACGGATTATTATTCTACAGATCATGAAAACTAATACAAAAACGAATTATATTTGATTTTTTTATTTTGTTTCACCCTAGGAGAAGTGCAAATGTTTCGAAGTGTCCACATTGTTTTTTCAAATTTCTTATACAATTTATGTTTATTATTGGATTATACTATTTTAATACATGCTTGGTAATTGTTTATCTTTACATTGAGTTTCTTAACTCGCTAACCAATATATGCATTTATGAATCAATGCGTACATTCTCCTTAATACTATTGTACCATCCACTTTTTTAATATTATGTTGATGTAAACTAATCATGTGTATTTGTCAAGTTAATAACTTATTATGAGAATCTTTATATACAGATAATGATAAACACAAACAAAAATCAATGGTGTACATCCAAGTTGAGAGTCAGGTATCATAACTTGGCAACACCAAGTTTTTGCTGCCACGTCAGCGCCACATCAGCATAACACCAATACCAACACCACTCCCCTAATCATAATGTGTTGACTTCGTATGCACGGGCCGGTTGTTGAATAAGTTCCCAACGTCCTTGGAGAACACCGAAAGCACGTTCGACATCTTTCCGCCTGGGGAGAACATCCGAAAGACACGTTCGACATCTTTCCGTGCACTCTTTGTGGACGCGTATTTAATAGTACGTATGCTTGGATCTGTATGCAACCGTGGAATGATTTGATGAAACATGCCCACTCCGGGTATAATTCCATCAGACAAGAGTAATCAACCATTACTGATACTGAACTTCCGTTTACCACATACGGAATCCTCATGGGCTAAGTAATCTAATAGGTCGTCGAATATAACTGGAATGATAGCCCGAACAGTGATACAATATTTTTATAAATTAATAAATCAAAGTAATACATTAAACTTTATGAAGTTTTGAAATATAAGCAATCACACTAAGAGGCCTAGGTGTAGTAACACCATAACATCTAATTTTTGCCGTCATGTCATCGCCACATCAGCATAACACTAACACCAACACCACTCCCATTATCATAACACCAAATAACATCACTCACCTCTTTATTTTCATAAAACCCCCTTCAATTATTTCATTCATTTAACAAACTAATCATTTTATTCATTAAATTCAAATACACATTACAATACTAAAAAAACACACATTAAAAAAATTCGAAATTAAAAAAAAAATACGCCCCGGCGACTAATCTTCTTTCGATGCTTCTTCAACTTCGCGCCAAATATGGTTCATAAGGTTTTATTAGAGACTAATATACGTATCTCTGTCTCTTAATTATTTTGCTTTACGACGTTGAGTTTCACATCGATCGATCCATATTGTTTGCATTGACCTTGCGGGATTAGAATACACACGTTTGAAGTCAACAACCGACATATTTTGATCTTCTAAAATCATGTTATGCATTATGATGCCAGCATACATGATTCTACGTAATGTGTTGACTTCGTATGCACGGGCCGGTTGTTGAATAAGTCCCCAACGTCCTTGGAGAACACCGAAAGCACGTTCGACATCTTTCCGTGCACTTTCTTGACGCTGTTTAAAGTACGTATGCTTCGGATCAGTTGCAACCGTGAATGATTTGACGAAACTTGCCCACTCTGGGTAAATTCCATCGGCCAAGTAATACCCATTACGATACTCAACTCCGTTTACCACATACGGAACCACAGGGGCTAAGTCATCTAATAGGTCGTCGAATAACGGAGAATTATCTAAAACATTAATATCGTTATTCGCACCCGCCATCCCATAAAACGCATGCCAAATCCACAGATCTTGCGAAGCTACAGCTTCAAGCATTATAGTAGGGTATTTTTTATCACCCCTACCGTATTGACCTTGCCATGACACTGGACAATTTTTCCATTCCCAGTGCATACAATCAATACTTCCAAGCATTCCCGGAAAACCATGAACATTGTTATGCTTTTGTTGTATTTTTACAACGTCTTCAAGTGTTGGCTTTCTTAAATACTTCGGCATATACAATTCTATGATGCACATATTAAAGAAAAATAGAGCATCTCGTGCAGTATGCTCACTCATTTGCAAATATTCATCAAACGCGTCGGGTGTGCTGCCGTATGCCATTTGGCGTATGGCAGCTGTGCACTTCATAAGAGCACTAATACTCATTCGACCCGTACAATCGAGTCGAGATTTGAAGAAATGAAAATGTTGTGGGAGAGGATCGGCCGTATAACTTGAAATGCCATTGACAATTTTTAGAAAAAGTTTACGGCTCATACGAAATCTTCTCCGAAAATAGTATAACGGATACTTACAATGATCATCAAAATAATCAGCACGTAGACGTCTTTCGGCATCTTCACGGTCACGGAAGATCGGTGTACGGGTCAATCGTGGTTGAGCTTCTTGTTGTATTAGCCATTCGTGATACTCGACAGCTTTTTGTAAATAGAATGCGTCGGTTTCCTCATCGATATCAAAAACGGTTCGATTTTGATTCATTGTGAAAGAGTTTGTAGTGTTTTTTGTTGTAAATGTATGTTTTTTTTGTGAGAAAATAATATAGAGGTATTGAAGTATTTATAATGAGTTGTGTGAGGGGGGTAAAATGAAATATTTTTTTTTTAAAATATAGCCGTTAGGGGCTGTTTTGTAATTTTTTTTTTTTTTAATAAAACTAGCCTAGCCTTAGGGGGTGTTTATCAACTTTTAAAAATAAGGGGGGAAAAATAAAACTATTATATAGCCTAATAGGGGCGTGTAAAAGATTTTTAAAAAAAAAAATCAAACCCCTCCCAACGTGCGTGTCCGGCCAACGCCGACCCAAAAACGCCGTGGGCAACACCGCTTAGTGATGTATTACGCCGTGCACCGCGGCAACGCCGTTGCAGGCGTTACTAACACTAAGGCCGCTAAGTGACTGCAATTCTAACTTTGGATTATCCTTGGGTATATCCTCCGGTTCTGGTTGGATCATAGGATTGATCCTAACCTAACCCCTTATTGACTTCAGATTCAGTCTGAAATTAAGATGTTGTTTGGGTAAAAAGATCGAACCAAAAAACCTTTCTTCAGCACATTTGACAGTCAATAGATAATATTTTAATTACATTTTTCCCCCTTATTTTAAATAATAAACACTTAGTTTTTGAAATACCTTGTGATTAAAATATGTCTTGAAAAATCTATGGGAGAAAATATGGTCATCATAGAATTGATTGAACATTTGGATAATGTTTTGAATACATAAGAAAGATTTGTCGTTGTTGATGGTATCCAAGAACATTAAACGTTGTTTTTCGAAAAACTCCCCCCTCAAAATAGGACCAATTTAAAAATATGTTGTCTTTAGAAAACATTGTGAGGGTGGAGTTGGTAGAACAACACAATTTTGAAAGCTTATGAATTGTCAACGAGAAATCATTGAAAAATTGAGTATCAACTTTTTTGAAAAACCAAATGTTAGAGGACTTCACTTCTAACGGTTAAAGGGTAAAGCACACTGAAACTTAACACATTCCTTTTTCTTTAGCTAAAAACATTGAATGTCTTGTAAGAAAGCTCAAGACCGGAAAACTTTAATTTTCTCGGTTGTGTGAGGAAAAGTTAATAAACCTGTTTTTATTTGAAGTCCGGTTATGTTAGCTGTCATTGCACATAAGCCATTTAGAAAATTCAAAATGACAGTGTTTTGAAACTATTTGCAAACTCTCAGCTCGAACTTCATATACACAACCCGTGTCAATGTTAATCGAACATTCAAAGCACGTAAATGTTATCGAATCCAAAGACATGTCCAGAAAGAATTTTTTGGAAATTTTTTATTTTTTGATTTTGTATTTATTTACCTGTTGTCCTCAGCATTGCTATGTGAAGGTGGAATAGTAATTCCAACTCTTGTCGTGATGTAGCTGTCTTGTTTGCTTAAGGAACAACTTTTAGAACCAGCTTTGAACTTGACTGTTCATTGCTGTGGCTTGAATTCCAGTTTCTGAACGGTTATGAACAGAAGTCTGTGATAAGAACGATGCTTGGAACTGGCGTTGCTCCCAAACGCATTTTAGTGATCATGCAGATCAAAAATACCTTGAAGCCCCTTGTTTTTTGAGATATCTTTCTTTTCGCAACCAAACTTTGGAGTCCTTCCTCTGTAAGGATTGAACGTGTACCTGTACTTAAAGAGAAGTACCGCCTGCACTGCATTAAAAGCTTGTTCGCATTTCCACATTGGTTAGGGATATCTGCATTTGAACCATTTGATGGTTCACTTTTTAAAAAACCTTTGATGTGTTAGTTTTAATTAAAATTGCTAGAGGCGAATGTCCTTTTCCTGTTGGAACCCATCTAAGACAAACAGTCTTGTGATTGTCTACCCGTTGGTTGCCACCTAAGAAAAGATCTAGGACTTGTTGTTTTCTCATGCACAGTGGTAGTCTTTTTGACTAAAAACCTTTGTCCTTTTGGGATCTGTCTTTTTGGTTTCGTTGCAACCCGGATTTGCTCTACGGGTTTGTACTGTTTGTTGTCCTATGGGATGTAAACCTTAAGCACCGAGTTGACTTCTTTCCCAGGAATTTTATTACACAACTGTCACTGATTGGCATAAAGACACATTTCATGACAAGTCGAGCAAACCAAAATGTTTGGATTCAGAAAAATTTCTAGGGATCCTATAGTGTTTTAAGTGTCTTTTTCTTAGCTTCCTCTAGGTAGTGATTATGAACAAAGTCGATTGAAGCTATACCTAGATTGAGCTTGGTGTAAATCATGTGATGAGGTTTTGCAGGGCAAGATTCTCTCCCTTAGGCAAATGAGTGTATGTGACAGGTTTTGAACAATCGTTATTGTTTCACATCAACTTTGGGAGGCAAAACCAGTGGTTTTGAAATTCTAGTCTTCAGACTTAAACGCAATTCGTTGTCTAAACAAGTATTGGTTTTGATGGTATGACCAACCAGTATTCCCAAGATTGATGGCTTTGCAAACTTATGTATTCACACTATTTCCTGTTAGTTTCCTTATCTCATTTTTTAATGCTGCAATTGCAAACCCCTTTTTCTGAATCTGAGCTAGTACATCAGCATTTTCATTAGACTTTTTGTTCAGTTGTGCCATTAAGAGTCATTTCTAGGTCTTTGGTCTACTCGTGTCCTTTGATAGAATGCAAAAAATCTTTGTAAATTCTGTTTCAAGTTGCTCTTTTTCTTTATAGTAACTGCTCATTCTCTGCAAGTAATTAGCCACACTATGTTCCAAGTTCGCTTTATTGTTTCAATTACATCGATGTCCATGTTATAACCTTGGCTTCATTACTTTAACTTTTGAAAATTGACCATTTGCCCCTCTTTTAAAGCTTGATTTTTGATAATTTAATTTCAAGATAAACACAATATGCTTCCATCTTAAAAATCTTTTTTGAAATTGGCAACGGTCTTTTTAGACGAATATATTCAGACTCGATGATTGATTTTGAGAGTTTCAGTATTGTCTAGTCATCAATTAATTTAGTCAAGGCAAATGACATATTTTCATGACATTGTGGATGTTTATGCCATTCTGGTCAACCTCTCCTTCATTAATGAATCAGTTGCTCATATGCTTGTTGTCCTGTAAAGATACATTATCATCACATTCATTTGTACCGTCAGCCCATTGGCTCACCCTTCAACATTATGGATCTGATATCTGCATCATCAACATGTGCATCATCCCTGATCTCTGATTGTATCCTGCTCATTTGATTATGTCCCATTGCTTTCAATGATAACTGAACTATCAACCAATTGCATTACTCGTATTAGTTTTTCCTCTGTTGTCTGTCATCATCTTTCATTCACCCTGCTGACATACTCCATTTTAAGCATGCGCTCTTTTTTCTCAATCGACTTTTTTTAACATAATCCATGTTTTGGATTAGTGTATCACGGAATTCTGGAATATCGAGTCGAGTGTATTCTAGAAAGTAGTTTCGTGTCATTACAATATATTCATCATTCAAATAAATCTTTGACTTGATGAACATCTGAAACTGTGTCTCGAGAACTTTAAAAGAGGCCCATAGATCCAATCTCTTGAAATTCGTATGTATCAAGTTTGCTTTTGAAGTTGATCCTGTTTAGGAACTTCGTGCCTGTGAAAGTCTCTAAGATCTTGACAAAGAAAGTGTCGTAAATGCGCTGTTTGAATCCATCGTCGGTTCGACTCCTTTTTAAGGTCGTTTTTTTGTAAAAGACACGAGTGTGAATTAAGACTTAGAAAAAGAGTACCATGCAACTTTCTTTTGTTTTGTCTTGGAATTAGTTGCATTCGTTGTATTTCTGAATGCAGAACACGAAGATAAGTATCTTTCATCTCCATTTTATCGTGAGTTGAAGTGAAAGTTGTTGGAATCTTTAATTGATATGATGTGATTGATGTTGATGGCTTTGAATACAATAGACTTCACACATGTAGGGATTTTACAAATCTATGAATAGAACCGATAAAATTTAAAGGGATATATACAAAATCAATAGAAAACCGTGAATGATTGATTCGGAATCAGCGGCTAAAGAATTATAATGTCAAAAAAACAAAATAATTTTTCTGGTTTTTCTAAGGGTTAAAGCAGTTTGTTTTTAAATAGGCTCACCAAAACTGAAACGGCCTAAAATACAGATGGGCCGTTAACTAGAACAAAAACAAGTCTAAACACAAATTCCAAAAAACTAAAAAATGTCAATAAATCATAGTAAACGAGTGTTTTGGGCCTCAAAAAATCCGTAACCAACTAAAGGGTGGTTATAACGTGATCCGTCTCGTTTTTCTCTTCGATTTAAGAGGTCACGGGCCTGAAACGGACTTATGGATCAAAAGTTATGGCTTTCTTACACAAAACTGAAATACTTTCTTCACACAAAAAAAAAAATTATCTTAGCTATAACCGCAGCCAATTAGTAACCTCGCTGTTTGATACTCGCCGTTTTAGCAACTCTCTGTTTGCAACTCGCTGATTATCAACTCGTTGTTTAGGGAGCAACTCGCTGTTAAAGCAACTCGCTGTTTTAGCAACTCCCATCCCTGTTTTTACTAACTCCCTGTTTTAGCAACGTCGCTGTTTGGAGGATGCAACTCGCTGTTTTAGCAACTCGCTGTTGTGGTCAACAAACCGCCGTTGACTTATTTCCTAAATCGTAGGATCTTGTCCCCCTAGCTAGTCAAACCGCCGGCTTAGAGAATTTAAATAACAACTCTCCCCCAAGAACACTAGAACGATTTGGAGCAAATCGAGCCCAAACAAGCTTTTATCCACGAAACTAAGCTCTAACATGCAATACTAAGTGTGGTATATCTAAGTTTAAACACACCTAACCACGGTAATTTTCTTTGAGAATCGTACACAATAAGGCAACTCTCCACGAAGAACACTAACCTTTTAAAGCTTATAATTCAAACTTTAAGCTTGTATAACACACGAAATTTGTAACAATCTTACCTTTTGATGTGTAGAATAAGTAGAGAGCAAGATTAACCAACAAACAAGCCAAAATCCAAAAAGAGTATCGTAGGGCTTTTTTTCTTCAAAAATATCCACTAATTTGCAAATCAACCACAATAATAAACACAAATCCACCCTTGAAGCTCTAATGCCAATTTTTAGGATCCCGTAATATTCATAACATATAAATACAAACACGAACTTTGATCTAGAAAAGAAAAGGAGGTGAGTTGTTTTAGAGAGAGAAAGAAGAGAGAAAAGAGAAAATGGAATTATTAGAAAAATGAACAACTTACTCTTTTCTAAATAGAAAAGAGTTTATATACCCCGTCACGTTAAAGGTGACGCGCGGGATATTTAACTAGGACCCGGGCTCGGGTTTTGCTTGGGATTAAACCCGAAACATATACAATATTAGATTCACTATCGAGCCCGATTCCTGATAACTTACTATTACAGAATTAACAAATAAAAGACCCAAAGCTCCATCATAGAGTGACTGATCTTACTGGTTTCGACTCATAAATTGATGGCTAACACTCTCAATTGAACTTAAGTCCTGTAGCAACGTCCTATAGTCCCTCGTACACCTTGCTTTGCCATAACCTTTAGGTCATCAATCAACGGCCTCAAGTACACATCAATGTCCTTGCCCGAGGATTTAGGGCCAGGATTTAACAACGTCAGCATGAAAGAACTCTCTTTCATACATAACCACAGAGGCAGATTATATGTTGTCAGTATCACCGGCCACATGCTGTAAGACTGACTAAGGTTGCCGAACGGATTGAAACCATCAGCAGCCAACCCTAATAGAACATTTCTTGGTTCTGCAGCAAAATCTAAATACTTTGGTGCAAAGTCCTTCATGCTCCTACCATCAAGCCGGAGTGTTGCCAGCATCTTACCCGTGCTCCGTAAACACTTCCAGTAGCCCATGCCAAGTCATATCCTACGTAAGTGTGACTAACTTGTACAACCGTTGTAGTCTAGGAATGAGGTCCGGAAAGTAACGCATAAAACACCTTCTTAGGAACTTTCTTCCCCGTGTGTTACTGTCTTTTCCATCTCTAGTGTTACACACCGACAAGAAATGCCTCTTTGTTAGCTCGCCACCGAAACAAGAAGCAATCATTTATTACAAGCATGTATCGACTATACCCTAACCGGGATTGATTTAAATGTCTTCTTTATTGCATAGTATGATGGTTGGAGCTTGTATCCTTTAGCGATGGGGAAATACATTATGGAAAAACTCTAGCAGTTTTCCCATGAAATATCGAATCAGTCAATTTACCTTTTAACCTTAAAATAGTAAACTTTGCCATAAATTCTAATCGCGTCACATGTCACAACCAGGGTACAGCTCCTCGTTGGCACTGGCATATAACTCTTCGAACTCGTTACGTTTAGCTTGAGTCGGGTCGTTACTTGTCTCACCAATATCTCCTTGAGTTTGCCTCATTTGTTTTGTTAAAATTCATGAGGAATATAGCAAGATCATTAAGGCACGCTGTCATGTCACTCATCTGAGGTTGTCTTGTGTTATCTATTACTGGTGGTGGCGGAGGAAGATCCGGTTCACCGTGGTGAATCCATGTTTTATAACTTGGGTCAAACCCATACTTCGAAATGTGGTCTGAAAGGTGTTTGATGGATACCCACAATACTAGACGACAAGACTTGCATGGACATCTTATATTCCCGACACTTATCACTAACGGCTTGCAATCATCAGCGAATTTCTTAAGACCGGTATAAAATGCTTTTTCATGTTTTCCTAAACTTGCCCAACTCTTATCAATGACCGTAACTGCGTGTTAACGATACAATTAGTTATTATATGCAACTTAATTAAACACATTCAAACGAGGAATACGAGATGTTTTGTTCACCTAGTGCAACTATGGAAGGCAATCCTAACCCACCCATTGAATTGATTCGTCTCATATATGAATGGTATAACCGATTTACTATTTTGAGAAAATTTCGGCAGCATTCCCCTCAACTCCCCTAAATCTGAGTAAAAAGACATATTCGTAGGAGTAAATAGAAAACTGTCGAAATCATCTCAAATAGTAAACCAATTATATGCATTCATATCCTAAATGAGACAAAACGTTCAAAAAGCAGTCCCAAACAGGGGACTTTCCAAAATTAATTTCTAATAAATTAATTTCGGACGGGTTTTCTATAGGATGATTAAAATCAGACGGGGATTTGAGGGGAAATGCTGCCAAAATTTCTATAGGATGATTAATTTCAGACGGGTTTTCTATAGGATGACTAAAAGATTCCTAAAGGGTTCGATAAAATAAATACATATACGCATATCCATTTATATCAAATCCTAATATCGAAACGGATATAAAATTTAAATTCCTATATAACGACAAAAATCATACAAATCATGTAAAACGCAAAAAACCCCAAACACTCCTTGACACTGTAAAACGCATATCCATTTAGTCTCATCATTTTGGCAGCATAAGGAGTGTTTGGATGTACGTTTTACAGTGTCAATCACAATAAACATTCCCCGACGACATGTCACCGGGGGGGGGGGGGGGAGGATACAAAAAGGATAAAAAAAAATAAGATATAAACATACTTCGGCTAGGCTGTCTCGGCTGCTATGCTCGTCACGGCTGACTCACTGCCCAAAAAAAATCAACAAAGTACAATCATAATAATTTAATATTATAATTATCAAACTTTTTATACCAAAATCAAAAATCCCAACTTGAATAAAACTCGGCTCGAAGAATTCCCACCACCACCAAAAATCAAACTTGTTTAGAGGTTTAGAAAAAGAAGACGTAGAATTATAATTTAGAGGGTTAAGGAAAGAATTATGTTTAGAGGAGGAAGAGGAAGAATTATAATTTAGTGCTCGTGTGCTCGGTGTCGAGTGGTGGTGTGACCTAGCTGTGGTGTGAGGGGGTGGTGGTTGAGATTAGTGGTGTAGTTGTGGTGGCCGTTGCTGCAAAATCGCCAAAAAAAAGTTTTTTTTACGTTTTATCGTTTGTGTTATACAACTGAAAACACAGATCTGGTTTTTGATGACATATACATTCCCGGGCGACATGTCGCCCGGGAAAGATCCAGTTTTGTCGTTTAGCGCAAATTGGCGCGACAACGAAAATTTTGGAGGGCCTTTTTAGCAAATATAGGGAAAGATTTATTAAAAATTATAAACTTTTATAAAAATTAAAAGATGTATAATTTTTTAAAAAGGTATTCCCGGGCAACGTGTCACCCGAGAAAGATTTTCATTAAAAATTAAAATATTTTATAAAAATTAAAATGTTGTAGTTCAATTAAAATGTGAGGCTGAGAAACTTTTATAAAAATTAAAAGATGTATAATTTTTAGTAAATTTTTTTAGTAATTTTTTTTATATTTTTTTAATGAAAGATTTTTAATAAAAAAATTATACACTTTTAAAATAATTAAAAACTATATGTTTTTAATAAACTTTTAAAATATTTTTAATAAAGGCTTTCCCGGGCGACATGTCGCCCGGGAAAGATTTATTAAAAATTATAAACTTTTATAAAAATTAAAATGTTGTAGTTCAATTAAAATGTGAGGCTGAGAAACTTTTATAAAAATTAAAAGATGTATAATTTTTAGTAAATTTTTTTTATATTTTTTTAATGAAAGATTTTTAATAAAAAAAATTATACACTTTTAAAATAATTAAAAACTATATGTTTTTAATAAACTTTTAAAATATTTTTAATAAAGGCTTTCCCGGGCGACATGTCGATATGCTATCGTTGTACATTAGATGTTTAACGGATAAGTCGATATGTTATCGTTGTACATTAGATGTTCAACGGATGAGTCGATATGTTGTCGTTGTACATTAGATGTCCAACGGATGAGTCGATATGTTATCGTTGTACATTAGATGTTCAACGGATGAGTCGATATGTTATCGTTGTACATTAGATGTTCAACGGATGAGTCGATATGTTATCGTTGTACATTAGATGTTCAACGGATGAGTCGATATGTTGTCGTTGTACATTAGATGTCCAACGGATGAGTCGATATGCTATCGTTGTACATTAGATGTTTAACGGATGAGTCGATATGTTGTCGTTGTACATTAGATGTTCAACGGATGAGTCGATATGTTATCGTTGTACATTATACACTTTTATTAAAAAATAAACTTTTATTAAAATAAACTTTTTTTAATAAAAAATTATACACTTTTATTAAAAAATTATACATTAGATGTCCAACGGATGAGTCGATATGCTATCGTTGTACATTAGATGTTCAACGGATGAGTCGATATGTTATCGTTGTACATTAGATGTTCAACGGATGAGTCGATATGTTATCGTTGTACATTAGATGTTCAACGGATGAGTCGATATGTTGTCGTTGTACATTAGATGTCCAACGGATGAGTCGATATGTTATCGTTGTACATTAGATGTTCAACGGATGAGTCGATATGTTGTCGTTGTACATTAGATGTCCAACGGATGAGTCGATATGCTATCGTTTACCTTAGATGTTTAACGGATGAGTCGATATGTTGTCGTTGTACATTAGATGTTTAACGGATGAGTGGATATGTTGTCGTTGTACATTAGATGTTCAACGTATGAGGCGATATGCTATCGTTGTACATTAGATGTTTAACGGATGAGTCGATATGTTGTCGTTGTACATTAGATGTTCAACGGATGAGTCGATATGCTATCGTTGTACATTAGATGTTTAACGGATGAGTCGATATGTTATCGTTGTACATTAGATGTTCAACGGATGAGTCGATATGTTGTCGTTGTACATTAGATGTCCAACGGATGAGTCGATATGTTATCGTTGTACATTAGATGTTCAACGGATGAGTCGATATGTTATCGTTGTACATTAGATGTTCAACGGATGAGTCGATATGTTGTCGTTGTACATTAGATGTCCAACGGATGAGTCGATATGTTATCGTTGTACATTAGATGTTCAACGGATGAGTCGATATGTTATCGTTGTACATTAGATGTTCAACGGATGAGTCGATATGCTATCGTTTTACATTAGATGTTCAACAGATGAGTTGATATGTTATTGTTCTACATTAGATGTTCAACGGATGAGTCGATATGTTAACGTTCTACATCAGATGTTCAACGGATAAGTCGATATGTTATCATTGTACATCAGATGTTCAACGGATGAGTCGATATGTTATCTTTGTACATTAGATGTTCAACGGATGAGTCGATATGTTATTGTTGTACATTATATGTTCAACAGATGAGTGAATATGTTATCGTTCTACTTTAGATGTTTAACAAATGAGTCGATATGTTATCGTTCTACATTAGATGTTCAACGGATGAGTCGATGTGTTATCGTTCTACATTAGATTTCAACGGATGAGTCGATATGTTATTGTTGTACATTAGATGTTCAACAGATGAGTCGATATGTTATTGTTGTACATTAGATGTTCAACGGATGAGCCGATATGTTATCGTTGTACTTTAGAATTTAGATGTTCATCGGATAAGTTGATAT
>BQNB010069576.1:0-33437 GCA_026074375.1 Tanacetum coccineum | reverse complement strand
GTGGACCAAATTGGCTTTTTGATATAGATTCACTAACAAAATCTATGAACTATAAGCCAGTTGTTGCAGGGAATCAATCCAATAGTAGTACAGGTACAAAAGCATGTGATAATGCAGGTAAAGCTAGAATGGAGACAATACCTGGCAAGATTACATACTGCTACCATTATCCATTTAAGATCCACCATTCTCTTCTAGTTCAAAGGATTCTCCTGATGCTGGATTCAAACCATCAGGGGAGGAGGAAAAGAATGATGCTGAAGATCCAGGGAATAAAGATAGTGAGGTTCTAAGTACAGAGGAGACAAGAGTTAATTAAGAAAAGGATGCTAGTGTTAACAGCACTAACACTATTAATACTGTAAGTCCAACTGTTAATACTACTGGCACAGAGGATAATGTTGTTGATGAAAATATAGTCTATGGATGTGATGATGATCGAAATATGCCTAAATTAGAAGAAATTGTCTATTCAGATGATGATGAATATGTTGGTGCAGAGGCTGACATAAACAATTTGGATACACGTATCCCTGTCAGTCCTATTCCAACTACCAGAATTCACAAGGATCATCTAGTTGAACAAATCATTGGAGACATATATTCAGCACCTCAAACCAAAAGGATGACAAAGAGTGTGACTGAACAATCTATGTTTAGTTCAGTGCAGCAGAGGACCAACCATAAAGACTTTTAGAATTGTCTGTTTGCATGTTTCTTATCACAAGAAGAGCCTAAGAAGGTAATTCAAGCATTAAAAGATCCAAGCTGGATAGAAGCTATGCAAGAGGAGTTTCTACAGTTCAAGTTACAACAGGTTTGGACCTTGGTGGATTTACCTAATGGAAAAAGGGCCATTGGTACTAAATGTGTGAAACAAAAATAGAAAGAGTGACTTTGTGAGCTAAAAGAAATAAGAGAAATTAGTGAGCTGAAAAACAGAAAGAGAGATGTGTGAAACAAAAATAGAAAGAGTGACTTTGTGAGCTAAAAGAAATGAGAGAAATTAGTAAGCTGAAAAACAAAAAGAGAGATGTGTGATATAAAAACAGATAGAGTGAATTGGTGAGAAAAAGAATTGAGAGATATAGTAAGAATAAAAACAGAAAGAGAGCTGTGTGATATAAAAACAGATAGAGTGAATTGGTGAGAAAAAGAATTGAGAGATATAGTGAGAATAAATACAGAAAGAGAGCTTGTGAGAATCAAAATTGATGATGGAAATGCTTTTGGAATGAAATTGGAGTTAATGCTGGTGACTCAAAGTTAATGATGCTTGGCATACACTTACTACTGCTTGTATTAGTTAATGCTGTTAGGCATAAACTTACTACTGATGGTTAAGTTAATACTGTCAGGCATAACTTACTACTGCTGGGTTACTAATGCTGGGTCAGTTTATACTGTTAGGCTTAACTTAGTACTGCTAGCTCAAGTTAATGTTGTTGAGGGTGATTTCATAAATACTTCGATTGAGGGTTTCATTCAATCACTTAATCGATTTCAATCTTTGTTCTACACTCTAATCATAAACCCTAACTCAATTTCATTGTTAATCATTAAAACCCAACATCAATGTCTGCCCTAAAGTTCGCTAGTTCACACAACATGGTCGCATTCTTGGATAAACCCACTAAAAGTGATGGATTAGAGCAAATTGTGGATTTTTTAAATGCACATCCTATCAAATACGCATTAACGGTTAATCCCACAATCTATACTTCATGTATTGAGCAATTCTAGGCTACTGAAAAGGTGAAAACTGTTAATGGAGAAGTGCAGATACAAGCCTTAATGGATAAGAAGAAGGTGATCATCACTGAGACAAGTGTAAGAAGTGATCTTCAATTTAAAGATGCTAAAGGTACTGAATGCCTTCCAAATGCTATAATTTTTGAACAGTTGACACTCATGGGGTATGAAAATCTTACACAAAAGCTTACATTCTATAAAGCTTTCTTTCACCTCAATAGAAATTTCTTGTCCATATAATTCTGCAATGCCTTAGTGCTAAGACTACTGCTTGGAATGAATTTAGTAGCACTATGGCCTCTGCTGTCATCTGTCTTGCCACAAACCAAAAATTTAACTTTTCTAAGTACATTTTTGATAATATGGTGAAGAACTTGGAGGGTGGGGTTAAATTTCTAATGTATCCAAGGTTTGTGCAAGTGTTCCTGGATAAACAAGTTGAAGGAATGTCCAAACATAAAGAGATTTATGTTACACCTTCTCACACTAAGAAGGTCTTTGCTAATATGAAGAGGCAGGGAAAAGACTTTTCTGGTAGGGACACACCTTTATTTCCAACCATGATTGTTCAAGCACAAGAACAAGTAGGTGAAGGTTCAGAGATACCAACTGATTCCCATCATACACCCACTACTACTCAACCATCAACATCTAAACCTCAGAAGAAACAGTCTAGAAGGAAACAGAGGAAAGACACTAAGGATCCTCAACTTAGTGGTCCTACAGAACCTGTAACTGATGATACTAAAAATGTGGCAAGTGTACCTACACATTCCAATGATCCACTACTCAGTGGTGAGGATAGACTGAAACTAAATGAATTGATGGAACTTTGTACCAGCTTATCACAAAGAGTTCTTGACTTGGAGAACACAAAGACCTCTCAAGCTGCAGAGATTACTGAATTGAAAAAGAGAGTCAAGAAGCTGGAAGGGAAAAGGAAGTCAAAACCTCCAGGGATGAAAAGATTATTCAAGATTGGTAGATCTGCACAAGTTGTTTCCTCTTGAGACAAGTATAAGAAGTGATCTTCAATTAGAAGATGCTGAAGACGTTACTTTGGCTGATGAGACTCATAGGAGGAATGATGAAGAAATATTTGATACATGTATTCTTGATGGTGAAGAAGTGTTTGCAGAACAGGATGTGGTTGAGAAGGAGGTTAGTGCTGCTGATCCAGTTCATACTTTAATAGAGATCAAAGCTGCAAAACCCAAGGCTAGAGGGGTTATAGTTTAAGAACCAAGTGAATTTACAACAACAACATCACCTTCACAACCATCACAACTTCCACAGGCTAAAGACAAAGGCAAGGCAAAAATGGTTGAGCCTAAAAAACCTTTGAAGAAGAAAGATCAGATTATGTTTGATAAGGAGGTTGCTCAAAAACTTCAAGCTCAAATATATGCTGAATGGAAGAAGAAAGAATCTTTCAAGACAAAGAGAAGAAGATGCAAACAATTGCTGAATAGGATAATGTTTCAATGCTAAGATAGATGCCAGATATTAAGCTTAGCTGCAAGAATACAGGCAGAAAGAAGCAAGGAGAAATGACAGTAAAGAAAGTCAAGATAGTTTTGTGGAGCTCATGAATAAAATGAAAAAAGCATTTTGCAAGACTTAGAGAAGAAGAGCAAAGAAGAAAAACAACGAACTAAGGCACAAAAGAGAAATACAATGTCTACTTATCTTAAAACAAGGCAGGAAACAAGCATCATCAATTTAAGACCAAAAGCTTTTGAAGGATATTCAGAATGTTTATATGACAAAGGAAAAACACATTATGTTAGACATGGAAAAAGTTGGTAATAGGCAGTGAGACAAGAACATAAGGAAGTTCTAAAAGAGCAGGAGAAGAACTTGAATCTAAAAATTTAAAGAAGCAGAAGTTAGATGAGAATGTAGAAGCTGAAGTAGATGATGATCAAGAAGAAGTAGAGATGAAAAGTATATGGAGATAGTTCCTGATGATGAGGTAGCAATTGATGCTATACCTCTAGCCACTAATCCTCCAATCATTGTTGACTGGAAAATCATCAAAGAAAGTTTGGCGCGTGGCGGGGTGGGAGGGTGGGGGGGGGGATACCTTTCAAATTCTAGTATGATCTGATGGGAAGTTCAAAAGTGGTACTCATCAATGATCAGGGATGCTTTAGAATATTGATAGAGAAGACTTAGAAACCCTTTGGAAGTTGGCTAAAGCTAAGCATGGGTTAACAAGGCCAGAGGAAGCATATGAAATAGATTGTTTATGGGTGATCTAAAATTGATGTTTGAACCTGATGTAGAAAGTGAATATGGAGGAATTTACAACGACACAAAGTGACAGTTTGGAAGCTATTTTCTTCAAGTGGAGTACATTTTGTGAGATTTCAGAATCTACATATCTTTATGCTGGTAGAAAAAGTATCCTCTTACACCTGCAACAATCACAGACATGCTCAACAAAAAGCTTCAAGCTGACCATTGGAATGAAATGTCCTATCAACTTCTTAAGCTCAGGACAAAACAGCTCAAGAATCCTAGAAATGTTTGAATACATCCTCCTTGTTGGGATTCTTGATTTGATGAGACAAAGTGAATAAAAGAATAAAACAAAAAGACTTAAATGCAAAGCTGGAATTCTTCAAAAGATGGAAGATTTTGAAGATTCTAAAAATTCCTTATTCATAAAGAAGATAAGAAAATGATATTAAAAGTTAAAGATATTGAATTGTTCTTAATTCTTTGTAAAAACAAATATCTCTAGTATATAAAGAGTTATAGTCGTATGTTTAGGTGTGCCATAAAAAAAAGTAGTCGACTAAAGGTGTGAGTTGTAATAGCATGTGTCCTCATTGTAGACGCCTAGTATTAGCCCCAAGGTCAATGTTTCATTGATCATGTTATAGATTAGTTGTAACCATTCTATACTGATCATATAGAATTGGGGCTTGGAGTGTATGATAATAAAGAAAAACCTTGTTGAATAACTTTGTTCATTATTCTATTTCCGCTATGCATTTCTTTTTGTTCATTGTTATTATTATCCTAGATATAAGATCTAAACAATCTGAGCTTACAACGATCCTATCAGGTGGTATCAGAGCCTCGTGGCTCTTGATCTAGGATCTACAAGGTGTTTTATGATTGAATTTATAAAGTAAAGAAGGAAGAAGTTTCTCTTTATTGATGATTAGTAGTTTGAAGAAGAATAGGGTTTTGGCAACCCTATTTCAATAAAAACCAAAAGTTTTCATTCTGCGAAGTTTATGAAGAAAACGGCTAGAAATCCTATTATATTTTGTATTGGTTCGTACCTACAAGGAAGGATTAGTGACAGTTTAGTAACAGAAAATGTGTCGCTAAAAAAAGGGTATCCTTAACAGTGATTATATATGGTTGAAGATCGTGCAACATGTAGCATGTATTCATATTCGTGTGTTTGATTTTATTCAAGTTACACAAAGCATCAGACAGGAATACAAACGTAACCCTAAGTAGTTGATTAAGGTTTACTGGTGGATGAAGATGTCGCCTTAGTTTTACCTCAATGAAAAACCCAACTATGATTTGTTTATGCGTTACTAATTGGAGAAGCCTAAGGGTTGCCTTGCCATATCACTTCTCAACGATTGTTTCATGATGTTGTGTGAAGTTACTAGCAACAAGGAGGATACGAGTTTGTATTGCCATGGTTTGTGATTAAAATTGTTCAATGTTGCAAGTTAACTTAATACTGAACAGTTAATTCTTAGACTATGCCAAGTAATCATTACTACTGCATCAAAAACGTGTTAAGCTGCTAGCAATGAGAATATTAGTACTGCATGGGTATATTGGTTAGTACTACCCAGGTGATCGTTTTATACGAGCCCAAGCTTCGAATTGTTCATTTATACTACTTGGTTTAAGGGGAACTGTTAATACTGTTTGATGCTCATTAACACTGTTAAGGTATTTGTTTATACTACGGCTGAAGAATTAAGAGATATACTGCCAAGAATGATTTAGTACAAGTAGAATACAATAGGTAACTGGTAGAGTTAGTACTGCTTGACGAGAAGAATTAGTACTGCTCATATTGTCTTAATATTGTTGGCAACAAGAATTAATAATGCCAGCTTTGTCAGATATTAGACAGTTCATTGTTTTGGTTAGCAGATATTGGACACCACACATCACATGGATATTAGACATAACAGAAACCAAAGGTTTTTTTGGTTTTGGTGTTCTGTTTGGAATTTGGTTTTTGGATTTTCTTTTATTTGTTCTTAAACGTTTTAAAAGGCTCATATTTGGATTTATTGGATTAATTGGTTACGAAAAAGATTGTTTATCACCTATTTGAAGTTGAAGTGAAATTACTCGGGTACGTGTTTTATCATACCTTTTAGCAGGAGGTAACTTGTTTGTGTTTTCAATATTGTGATGAAGACTTGACGAATCTAGCAAAGGTGTGTGATTTACAAACTTATGGTGCTCAATGCTCACATTTGTTGTCACTTTGGTTATGTGTCTCATAGAAATATGATTTATGTCAAAGAGTTGCGATCTACTTAATAATTCATAAAATAAATATAAGTTTCGAAGTCACAGTGGATTAGTACATGATATAAGACACAAGTTTGGGATATTCTACATCTAACATCAAGTTTTCGTTATACTTGGTTTTCTTTTCATCAAGTGATCATTATATAGATCATACAGAATTACAGATTCAAAGAAATGGTTTAACATGTGGTTTATGGTGAAGTTTATTGTAAAATGTTAACCATATACATGCAACATCGAGTGAATTGTTTTTACTACTCTATCATTATTACTACTCTCTAACTTGCTAGTTTAGATTTCTACTGCTTGGATTCATATTCATATTAAGCTCATGGAGGGTAATTCAAGTCATATGGAAAGTTTAGGTAGTATGTGATATTGTGGTTTTGAAGTGGTTTGAAGAACAAAGTTGTTACATTTATAAGTCCCCTATTTTGGATTAATGACAAAAAAGTGGAGAAAAGTTATTAACAAGATGTCACAAGACTTAGAGCAGAAGAGTAGAGAAGAAAACCACCAACTAAGGCTCAAAAGAGAAATACAATGTCTACTTATCTGAAAAACATGTCTAGATACAAGCACAATCAATTAAAGACCAAAAGCTTTAAGGATATTCAGATGTTATTTGACAAAGAAATGAAAAGAGTAAAAACATTTGTAGACATGGATATAGAGTTAGTGAAAGGTAGTGAGACAAGAACAGAAGGAAGTTCTAAAAGAGCAGGAGAAGAACTTGAATCTGAAAATTTAAAGAAGCAGAAGTTAGATGAGAATGTAGAAGCTGAAGTAGATGATGATCAAGAAGAAGCAGAGATGAAAAAGCATATGGAGATAGTTCCTGATGATGAGGTAGCAATTGATGCTATACCTCTAGCCACTAAGCCTCCAATCATTGTTGACTAGAAAATCATCAAAGAAGGAAAGATGGGATACTTTCAAATCATAAGAGCTGATGGAAGTTCAAAGAGGTACTCATCAATGATTCAGATGCTTCAGAATATTGACAAAGAAGACTTGGAAACTCTCTAAAAGTTAGTTAAAGCTAAGCATGGGTTAACAAGGCCAGAGGAGGGCTATGAGAGAGTGTTATGGGGTGATCTGAAAGTGATGTTTAAACCTGATGTAGAAAGTGAAGTATGGAGGAATCTACAAGGACACAAAGTGACAGTTTGGAAGCTATTTTCTTCAAGTGGAGTACATTTTGTGAGATTTCAGAATTTGCATATCTTTATGCTGGTAGAAAAGAGATATCCTCTCACACCTGCAATAATCATAGAAATGCTCAACAAGAAGCTTCAAGCTGACCATTAGAATGAAATGTGCTATCAACTTCTTAAGCTCATGACAAAATAGCTCAAGAATCCTAGAAGTGTTTGAATGCATCCTCCTAGTGAAGATAAAGCTTTTAATCAAGAAACTTGAAGATTCAGAAGATGAACATCAAGTTTAGGGGAGGATTGTTAGGATTAAAAGACTTTTTGAAGCTGTTTAGAAGTTACTGCTGCTAAGGTTAGAGTTACTGCTGCTAAGCATAACTTAGTGCTGTTAGTGATATTAGTGAAAAATATGCTAAGTAGTTAGTACTGTCAGTTACTACTGCTAGTATATATTACTACTGCTAATGGAAGTTAAGACTGCTCAGAGACTTAGAAGAAATACTACTAAGTAGTTAATACTGCTAGTATAAAAGTTACTACTGTTAGTGTAACTTAGTACTGCTAGTATATGTTAGTACTGCTTGAGTAAAGTTACAACTGTTAGCATAAAGTTAGTACTGCTAGTGTAACTTAGTACTGCTGATGAAGAATGAAGAAAATATTCTAAGTAGTTACTACTGCTTGTACACAGTTAGTGCTGCTGGTATAAAAGTTAATGCTGCTGGTTACAACTGCTGAAAGATTACAACTGCTAGAAGAGTTTCTACTGTCAGAAGGATAAAGACAAGAGAAAGGATTAAGATGAAGATTGTTTATCAAGATTACTTACGGGATAAGTATGAGATATTTTTGTAAAAGATACGTATAAGTTATTTGTTTAGAAGATCATGATAACTTAGGAAAATATTGTAAGCCTGTTAGGACTCCTTGGTGTATAAAAGGAGGTCCTAGGGTATAGAGTTTGATGTACCAAAATCGTATCAAATCATATCATATATAGCTTCATGGTTGTAAACCCTCGTACTACACAGAGTACTCGTATTATTGATAATAATAATATTATAGCTTTTCAGTAATATCATTATTCATACACTTTACTGTTTCATAATATTCTTCTAAGGAGTAAATGAGTAGATTCCGCATACTCTTTAGTTTTCACAAAGTTTCTACCGTAGTTGTTTTGGATCTATCCAAAGTAACTTAACCTTTACATGATAAGGAATCAATCTTAAGTTGGGATCAACAAGTGATCCTCCCCTAAACTTGATGTTCATCTTCTGAATCTTTAAGTTTCTTGATTAAAAGCTTTATCTTCACTAGGAGGATGCTTTCAAACACTTCCAGGATTCTTGACATGTTTTGTCATGAGCTTAAGAAGTTGATAGCACATCTCATTCCAATGGTCAGTTTGAAGCTTCTTGTTGAGCATTTTTGTGATTGTTGCAGGTGTGAGTGGATACTTTTTCTCTACGAGCATAAAGATATGCATATTCTGAAATCTCACAAAATGTACTCCACTTGAAGAAAATAGCTTCGAAATGTCACCTTTTGTCCTTGTAGATTTGCATCTATACATCACCTTCTATTTCAGGTTCAAATCACTTTCAGGATCACCCCATAACACTCCTTTTCATTGCCACTATGCCTTGTTTTCCCATGTTTAGCTTTAACCAACTTCTAGAGTGTTTCCAGGTCTTCTCTGTCAATGTTTTGAAGTATCTTAATCATTGATGAGTACCTTCTTTAACTTCCATCTACTCTTATGAGTTAAAAGTATCCCATATTTCCTTCTTTAATGATTTTCTAGTCAACAATTATTGGAGGCTTAGTAGCTAATGGTTATTAATACATCAACTGCTTATTTATTTTCATCAGCAACAATCTCATATGCTTTTTCATCTCAGCTTCTTCTTGATCATCATCTATCTTTTGCTTCTTAATTCTTTCTTGTTCTAGCTCTGTGCATGCTCTTTTAGAACTGCTTTCTTCTGCTCTTATTACACTGCCTTCATCTTTCTCTTTACCTCCTTTCACCACTTCAGAATCCATAGATACAAATGAGTCTATCCAACCCATGGTCTTGTCAAAGGCCTTCTGAACTTCATCAAAGCTTTTGTTCTTTAACTGACTGTGAGTGAATCCAGCCATGTTCTTCAGATAGGTACACATTTGATTTCTCTTCTGAGCTTTAGTTAGTGGTTTTCTTCTCTGCTCTTCTGCTCTAAGTCATGCAAAATGTTTTTTTTTCTTTTATACATAAGCTCTACAAACAGCTTTGACTTTTCTCCAACAATCAACTTTTCCTGCTCTTGTGCTTGTAATCTTGCAGCTAGCTCATGATCCGCATATATCATAGCTTGAACATTATCCCATTCAGCAATGTTTGCATCTTCTTCTCTTTGTTTTACAAGCTTCTTTTCTTCTTCTAATTCTGCATTTAACTGAGCTTGAAGTTTTTGAGCAATTTCTTCATAAATCAAAATCTTATCTTTCTTTTTCAAAGGCTTCTCAGGTTCTATCATCTTTGCCTTGTCTTTGTCTTTAGCCTGTGATATTTGTGAAGATGATGTTGTTGTTCTAAATTCACTTGGCTCTTGAACTACAACCCTTCTAGCCTTGAGTCTTGTAACAGCAGTTGTAGTTGTTGTAGCAACAGTTGTAGCAGCCTTGGGTTTAGCTGCTTTGATCTCTATTAAGGTCTGAGCCAGAGTCAACTCATCAATAGTTGTTGTAGCACTGACAGTAGTAACTTCAGCTGTAACTTAACTGCCTTTTCATCTCAACTTCGGCTCATCAAAATCTTGTATCAAACATTAAATAATCATCATTCCTCCCGTGAGCCTCATCAACCAAAGTAACCTCTACATTAGCATCAAGATCAGTAATTTTCCTCCCTTGTTTGGATGCATCCTCTTGAGCATCCAAACCTTCATCTTCAGAGGAAACAACTTGTGCAGATCTACCAACCTTCCTTAACCTTTTAAGCCCTGAAGTTCTTGACTTATTCTTCCTTTCCAGCTTCTTGACCCTCTCCTTTAATTTGTTATCTATGCGTTGAGAGGTCTTAGTGTTCTCCAAGTCAAGAACTCTTTCAGACAATTTTGTACAAAGTTCCATCAATTTATTTAGTTTCAATCTATCCTCACCACTGAAAAGTGGATCATTGGAATGTGGTGTTGGTACATAGCTCCGCATGGTAGCTCACCAGTTGATAGGCTCTTAGAACCACTGGGTTGAGAAACCTCAGTGTCTTTCCTCAGTTTCCTCCTTGGTTGTTTCGTCTGAGACTGTGATGTAGATGATTGAATAATAGTGGGTATGTGTTGAGGATCTTGGTATTTCTAAACCCTCCCCTAATTTTTCAGGAGCTTAAACCATCATAGTTTGAAATAAAGGGGTAACTCTCCCGGAAAAACCTTTTCCTCCTCTCTTCATATTAGCAAAGACTTTCTTAGTGTGAGAAGGTGTAACATAAATTGCTTTATGTTTGGTCATTCCTTCAACTTGTTTATCCAAGAACACTTGCACAAACCTTAGATACATTAGAAATTTAACCCCACCCTCCAAATTCTTCACCATATTATCAAAAATGTATTTGGAAAAGTTAAATTTTTGGTTTGTGGCAAGACAGATGACAGCTGAGGCCATAGTGCGGGGGGGGGGGGGGGGTGCGGGAGGGTGTGATACTAAATTTACCGTTCCAAGCAGTAGTCTTAGCACTAAGGCATTGCAGAATTGTATGGATAAGAAATTTCTATTGAGGTGAAAAGAAAGCTTTATAGAATGTAAGCTTTTGTGTAAGATTTTCATACCCCATGAGTGTCAACTGTTTAAAAATTATCGCATTTGGAAGACATTCAGTACCTTCAGCATCTTTTAATTGAAGAGCTCTTCTCACACTTTCTCAGTGACAATACCTTCTTCCCATCTTCTAGGTCTTATACTGCCACGTCCCCATTCACAGTTTTTTGCCTTAGCTAGTAGCCCAGAACTGCTTAATTGGCATGATTATAGAATGGTGGGATTCACGTTAGCGCATTATCTGTAGAACTTTCATTCATAAAGTCAAAATTCTTCAAACCCATCACTTTTTGGGTTTCTCAAAAAATGCAACTAAATTGTGGGTTTTAGCAAACTTTAGGTTCGACATTGTGTTGGGTTTTAATGATGAATGAGAAAATTAAGTTAGGGTTTATGTTTAGAGAGTATATCAAAGTGTAATGTTTTTAGAAAAAGCTTCAAATTTGTAACTTGATTCTTTAAAGCGAGGTTTTTCTGTTCTTAGTAATTTGAAAGTTAAAATGCCAAAGAAGCATGAATGAAATATGAATGCAAAAATGCATGAATATTGAAATTATGCCAATGAAGCATACATTTGAGTATATGGAGCAAGTAAAAGATGTGTCGTGATATCCCACTCCGCTAACCACGAGGTGGGGGTTCAAACTAAGACATCTTTACTTCTAGGGATTTGGTGTGTTGTGATATCTCACCAGGAAGCGAGGTCTAGGTGAGGGTTCAAACTAAGACACCTATCCTTAGCCATATTAGGAAGAAGGTGTTGATGTGATTTCCCACTACGCTAGCAACGGGGTGGGTTTTCAAACTAAGAACACCGGTCGTTGGTTGTGATATCCTACTAGGGAGCGAGGCCTAGGTAGGTGTTCAAACTAAGCAACGCATTCCTAGCTTTAAGAACTTATGATTATGATGATGAAGATGTTGCAAAAAGTTCTACAGTTAAATTTTCGTTCTTTAAAATCAAGTTACAAGGTCCTAATAAGTTGTTGCTTTGAGTCATGATTCATCTTGAATTACGACTATGGAAATAAGTTGATCTATGGTTGAGTTGAAATGAGTACACACATTTAAATCATATATCCATGTTGGGAGTTAAAAGTTCACAAGTCATAAGTATGAGTGCTTAACATTTAGACTTATATTGACAAATGATCTTGTTTAATTGCTTGGTTTGGATCTAGTGAAAAATCGGGGACGATGAATTTATCCGTCAGGACATCCGTAGATTATTCTATGGACGCTTCTCATTCTATGATCCCAGTGTTTATAAAATAAAGGAAGTCAAACAGGCAGTCAAGAAAAGAAAAAGGAAAATCCAAAAATATTAGGGATAGTTAGTGTACATATAAAAAATGGTGAAAACGGGACTTGTCGAAGCTATTGATTCTTTAGTTCCCCTTGACGAACACTTTGCTACTTTTCGAGGTAATTAGTCGAGGGGGTTCGAGATTCTTAGTTTTCTTGAGTGTTTACTTCATAACATTGCGTGAGGACACGGCAATACCTTAGTATGGGGGATTTTGGTATGTGCTTAATTACACATACCATTTTCCATTAAAGACGGACTTAAATGACTAAAAACATACCAAAAATACATTGTATTTGTATGTTTTGCATTTGAATTGTGCAGGAACGGATATTCAAAAAGAAAGCCAAAAACAAACAAAACCAAGCAAGGGATGGAAAAGACCAAGTCAAGTCAAAGTCTAAAGTCAACCACATGAAGAAAATACAACTTGGGGGACTAAAATTGCCAAACCCCAAGTTGTATTGCAAGAATCAAAAGACAAGGGTCGAAATTGCAAAAGGGGCAAAGTTTACAAGAAAGTTATAAAGACTTGAGGGACCAAAGCTGCCAACCTACCCAAAATAACCATTTTCCCGCCCAAACAAAACCCAGGTACAGCTAGGGATGTCGTCCCATACTTCTACCCTGCAAAACCACTCAACACCCTAGATAAATCATTTCAACCACTCCTCTATCAACCCCCCAGCTGTATAAGTGCCATGTTGGCAATCCCTCACCATTCCCAAGTATTTTCGATGGCTATGATTGACTCCAAAGAAGCACAAAAGAAATTGAAGGCTGGGATTTGTTTGAGAATCACCTCACACAACAAACACACTTGGTTTTTGTCTCTACAAAGAAACACAGAAGAAAGAAGAGAAGAGAGTCCAAGAAACCAAGACCTTAATTCATTTTAGTATAAATAGGGCCATTGTAACCCAAGTTAGAGAGTTAGTTTTTAGTTTTTAATATCTTAGAAAATCTTAGCTTAATTTTCAGTCATTTACAGCTATTTGTACTTTTTCTTTCAGCTTTGTACTAATTTCCAAGTTTAATAAAGTGTTGAGATTTTATGTTAAAATCCAATTTTTAAATTCCAAGTTCTCACTTGCTAACTAGTGCCTAATTGCATTTGAAAAGCTTTCAAAGGAGCTTGTTTATAAGCTGTTTTTGTTTAGTAAAAGAAAAAAAAAGATAAGTAGTTAAGAGAAAATAACAAAAATCACTCTCAAATACACCACAGCTTATTTTATGGATGATAAGCCAGTTCTGGATGGGCTTATGGACATTACTAGCTTGTCTTTGACAAGCTAGAGCTTGTAGATCAGCTTGTAAAAGCTTAAGCAGCCCTGTTTAAGCAAGGGTGTTGTAAGTCTCTTTTTCTCGATTTTCTTACTTAATTGTAGAACTGCTATTTTAGAGCTTATTGTTATTTTATATTTGCTTATTTATGCTTATTATGTTGTTTTAGTGCTTATTGCTTAGTTTTCAGTTCAAAAAAATGGATGTGTGCAAATTTCCTAGTTGTACTGGTAGCCATGGTGTAGTTAATACTGTTAGATTAAATATAGCTTATTTAAGTGCTATACTGATTGAAATCTCGCTCATAAGTATCATTTTGTTGTCTATTTTGATAATCTGTTGTTTAACAAATTAGGATCCATGAGCTTGAAATAAAATGACTTTTTTAAAAACTTTAAGAGGTTTTTTAGGAACTAGCGGGTACATAAACTTTAGAACTAGCGGGGTGGTACTAATCAAAGCTTAGCGGGTACTAACTCCAAGTTGTACCGGTAGTTGAATGTTTGGATTTTTACTGTCTTGGGTTCTCAAGTCATATTTATTAGCTTTAAAATGTTCTAAAAGATGTCTTAATAAGTTTTAAATTAGATTATAATGTTTTTATGATTCTCTAAGCATATGTCAAATTTGTGGTGTTTTTATGGTTTGTGCATGCATAATCTTTGATTTTAAGTTTGGGTAATGTTTAAGAGTTGTATCCAATCAGCTTGAAATAAAATGACTTTTGAAAACTTTAAGAGGTTTTTAGAACTAGCGGTACTAACTTTTAACTAGCGGTACTAACTTTTAAAGCTAGCGGTACTAACTCCAGGTTAGTACCGGTAGTTCACCAATTTTTGATCTCACTTTTAGGATAGTTAGATTAGGTTTTAGGTTATGATTTTTTGAGCATAAGCTCATTGGAGGGTGAACTAAATCTGTTTGAGGTTTGTTTAAAGTTTTGAGCTTATTTCAGTAGCTTATTTTAGGTCTAAAAGTGCTTATTTTCATTAAAATCCAAAAAATAGTAGTGTAGTCATTTGTGCTTATTGTGCTTATTTCAGTGGCTTATTTAAAAAAGTGAATAGGTGGGCTTAATAAGGACTCATTAGTGAGCTTATTTCCAAAAGCCCACTTTTCAGTTTGGCTTATTGGTGATTTTAGCTTATTTTTATTTTGGCTTATTTAGGAAAATTTTAGAGTTTACTACTTTTTGATGCAAATTGAGTTAAGTTAAGTTGTGTTTGGTTGAAAAAGCTTTTTGGAATCAGATTAAGCAACATATAAGCTTTCCAAAACATCTCTCCTTTTTGAATTTGAGCTTATTTTGAGTTTGTAGTGTCCAAAATACCAAAAACCAAAAGTTTAAGCAACTTTCTGCAATCAGCAGCTTATTTGGCTTTTTGGAGCTTATAAAGTGCTTATTTTAGCAAGGTGTCTTTATTAAAGTTGCTTAAAAACATGTTGTGAACAACTTTCGTGTTTTGCGTTTTGGCTAAAAACGACTTTTTAAAATCAGCACTTTTTGAGGACTTGGACTAAAAACGGGATTGTAGCTTTTTAGCTCATTTGCCATTCTAGTTTATTCTAGTTGCTTATTCTTACTCCTGAAGTGCTTATTAGGGTTAGGTAAACATCTGTTTTGGTTTATTTGCTTATTTCTCGTTTCATTGTGTTTTAGTGAGCTAGCAGTACTAACTTAAAGCTAGCAGTACTAACTCAAAGTTAGTACTGTTAGTTAAAACTGTTAGTACTGTTGTTAGTACTGCTGAGTTTCCTTGCTTAATTTAGCTTAATTGCTTTTTGAATTTGCTTATTTAGAGTTAGCTTAGCTTATTTGATTTGTCTTAAGTTTATTTGAGCTTATTTCTGTCTTAGAGTAAAAGTTTTAAGTGTTTGTTCCATTCCTAGCCTTTAAGCCTGCTCTAGCTTATTTTCCCTGCTTATCTTTGAGTGCATTTGCCTATTAGGTTTAGTGCCCAATATTATCCAAATCTTTGTCATTCAGTCATCAATCATCAATCCGTAATTAGATTTTCCATTCAAGCCTCGTTGGGACATAACGACCCGGAGACTCTCTATACTGCTTCCGGTTTCATTGATTTCGCGGATTTTGTTCCTTGATATATATTTATATTTGTTTACATTTATCTATGTATAAAGAGGGTTAAGTTCATGCGAGTCAACAGCATGACATAGATAGAAGTATAGAGGTGAGTTAGATACTCACATCAAATCATCTTTTCTAAGCGGCACATTCGAAATATCCATTTTATCTTCAAGATAACGGCGAGTTTTGAATATATATACAAACGAAGTTACGAATGTGTATAGACGTTACACAAAGGAGTCAATTCTTACACTCGCTCGTTTTTTTTTTTTTTTTTTATTATTTATTCTTTTTTGTATAGATTGTATAGTCTATGAGATTGTATTCGGTTTTTTTTTTTTGTTCAATTTCACGACTTCTTGAATAACGAACCTTGGATTTACTCTCAATAATGCTAACCATCACGAGATCTTATCTAGAAAATTTCCACCCACGACTGAATCTAAAGGTTTGATCATTGGTATTCAAAGAGTTGTAGAACGTATCAAGTTGATGTAATTCCGAGAAACCATGATGAGGACATTGGAAGAAGTCCTTTGAAACGTTCCCATGCTTCGTTGAAAGTTTCATTTGGTTTTTGCAAGAAGTAGTGATTTCATTCGAAGGTATTGTTTTTGAAGGTGGAAAAGAAATGGGTTTATGATTTCGAGACAAAATCATCCACATTAGAATCGATCGAGGTGGTTCTGTAACTAGCCAAGTCCGGGCTTCACCTCGAGAGAGAAAGGATAAAGCAAAAGCTTATCGACGATCGAACTTCGAGATGTCCTAAACGTAGAAGTGACTTTGTCTGAAAAAATCGACGATGATTATGGAGGGTCTTGCCTACCCGTAAATTGATTACTTGAACAAGATAATCAAAGTTCGTTTGAAAGCTCAAAATTGTTGATATTTATCGTGGAACAACATTGCATCTTCGTCTCCCTTAGCATTTGAGCCTGGTACGATTGTCCGCCATTGAAACTGGGTTCCCAACAATAACCGGTGTTGTTTTTGTGTCGACGATTTTGATTACGAGTTTTGAGAACGAGAGCCATGCACAAAAAATAAAAGAAATTAAAAAGTAAACAAAATTACCATAATTATTTTGATTTTTGAATTTTGAATTTTTTTAACAATCTATTTAAACGGATACACGGAAGACAACTAAAAAACCAAATAATCACTTACTTCACGAACTCTAAAAAATTCTTTTAAGATGAGCCGTACCTCGTAAGTGACACAAATGGCAAGTTTTGAAGCTTTGTTTTCGATTTGGGAACTTTCAAGTTCACCTGGAACTTATTTTTAGATCATACCATCAATGAAGGTATTATTTGTTGGTGTTCGTTTACCAACTTTGTGTATTTTATATTTTTTTAGGAAGTTTTTTTTTATATTTATATGATAACTATACTAAAAAGAAAAGAAAAATATTTTTTACTTTTTATATTTTTTAATATTTTTTTGGAA
Organism: Tanacetum coccineum; assembly: GCA_026074375.1. Lineage (NCBI taxonomy): Eukaryota > Viridiplantae > Streptophyta > Magnoliopsida > Asterales > Asteraceae > Tanacetum > Tanacetum coccineum. The sequence continues at coordinate 16,063 of BQNB010069576.1, read as the reverse complement.
TTTTGAAATATTTAACAAAAATAAAACTTTCGAGGACGAAAGGATCTTCAAAACAAAATTCAACAAACGTATACAAACGGAATCTTTAAATAAGTCTCCGCAACGGCGCAAAAAACTATAGATACTTTTTATATACAATAAAATAATATAATATTCTAAAGAGAGCATAATAACATTCCTAAAGTCCCCATAAGAAAAGCTCACTCTAAAAGATATATAAATCTATATACATAACAATATTTAACCGGGAAGAAGTGATCACCCGGGTTTATTTCCCAACGAACATATGAAATTGAAACCTTGCTTTAGCTTGGATTATGATTTGAATTGAAGAGAATATATATTTTTGAAGATATCTATAACTATTAAAAAATGGGGGGGGGGGGGGGGGGGGGGGGGGGGGTGGCTAAATAAAAGCACAAATTAAAATGAACAATTAAAAGTAATTAAACACTTAAACTAATTAACGGAGTAAATAAAACGTGACAAATAAGCAAATACACGTAAAATAACTCTAAAAATACAAACTAAATTTTCTAACCTAAATTAGGACAAAAGAAAAATTTTAGAAAAAAGAAAAACATTTTTTGATTATTTTTTGAATTTATTTATAGAATAAAAACAGTTTTAATCTAAATAAATCCTAAAAATAGCAAATTAAGTCCTAAAAATTTTAGAAAAATGATTTAAACTTATACAAGTCTAAAGTAACTAAAAAACCTCCAGAAACTATTTCTTTAACTATTTTTAAAATTAAAATCCTATTTTTAAAATTAAAAATAAAGGCTTAAAAATGAAAATTAAATTCTAAAAGTTTTGAAAATGATTTTTCTAAATGTAAAACCTAAAATATTTATTCTAATACTAAATTTTTTTTTTGTATTTTTCTGAAACTTTTTCTATTTTTAATGATTTTTCAAAAATTAAAACCTTAATAAAATGATTAAAATTAATCTACTCAAATGAAAAAATTCCCCTCAAAATTCAGGAAAAATCCTAAATGCTAACAGGAACTTAAGAAAAATAAAAACTACGAAAAAGCTAAACACATAAGCCCTAAAATAAGCTGGAACAGCTACGAATTGCTTATGGGTTTAAGGCCCAAAGAAAGGATAAAGGATTAAAGTGTACAATAGCCCCCGGATAGTCTATTGTAAGCACAAGTGTTAAAAACGATAGTGTTTGTGAGAGGGAGGTCGTGGGTTCAAGTCTGGCAAACCCTCATTTTTTGCAATTTTTTATTTTTTAAAACTAAAAGCTAAAACCTATTAAGCACATAATTCTAAGCATATTTTATAAAAACAACTTAAGCTGAGAGCCAAGAATAAGCTCTCTAAGAGCTTTTGAAATCACTGTTACAATAAGAGAGGGTTTAAGCTCACTTTGCTGTTTGGACTTATAGGAGCTTGCACAAGCTTATAATATAAGCTCCCATTTTGTGAAAACCAAAAGATGTTCTAAGCACTTAACAATGTGAATAAGCTAAAAATGATAAGCTATTTAACTACAAAACCTTAATCATAGCTGAATTTGAAGATCGAAAAAGCTAAACTCATGCACCAACCTCAAAAATCACAAAATCAGTTTAACCAAAAGCTCAATACCAATTCAGAGCTAAATTTTGATACTAACTAACCTAACATAAGCTATAAATTTACACAAGAAAAATCAGATATTACAACTTAAAATTCTAAATTTGAAAGCTAAATACTACTAACTACCGTTGTTTGTCTTTTTGGTTTTTTTATGACTTTTAAAAGCTAAATGGACTAAGTAATTAAGCTAAAAACTAAAAATCAAGGCCTATACTATATTAAGCTATATCTAATCTATAAGTGAACTGAATTTTAAAACCTAAAGCCTAAATTTTCTAGCTAAAATGAAACCTAAAAATGACAGCAGTGGTAACTTAGTGTTACCACTGCTGATGCAAATGGCAAAGGGGCAAGCACAAATGCAGGATACCTTAAGAGGTAATCCTGCACTTAGACACTCTATTTGAGTGTCTGCAAACACAAAGCAAACACTAACTAAACTTATTAAGTTTTGGATAAAAACTTTGGCAATGAAAATTTAAGAGACAAAGTACCCTGGTGCTGACATAATCTAATTAAACCTTAACTTTTTAGTTTTTAAGATCTAAACTCTAAAAATGCCTTGACAACTAAACCTAAGAGATAATGAAACTATCCCAGGCAAAATGCACAAATCACTTTGACTTTTAGAGGTCAAAGTGATTAAATCCAAACACCCCTTTATACATGACAGATTTATTTTAAACTAGCAAATTTAAAATCTATTAAACTTAATTTGATTACCAGATAACAATTATCTTAAAACAAGCTTAACAAACAATCCTAAGCATTCAATAAGCCATTAACAATAAGCTATACTAATTTAAGTTAATATTTTTTGTTTTTATGATTTTTATGACAGCATGAAGAAAACCTATGATCTAATATTCTCTAGCTAAAAACAAATTTAAAAGATGTAACTAATAAGCAAAAGAGATGATATAAACTGAAATAAGCAAGGAGAGTGGTGAGAGTGGTATGCTCAATACCACAAATGACAACTCTATGTCCGGTCTCACTGTCTATCTCGGCTCGGCCCGGAGAAGCGGTGCTAGCGAGTGAACAAATCAAACAACATTTAGACTATACGAATATAGCTAAAGAGCAAAGTAATTTAAAGGAAAACTTACAAAGGCTTCAGCTAAACAGAAGCTATCATAAGCTCAATTGAGCATCTACAAGCTCTAGCTTATCCTATTGGACAAGCTAGTAAAGTCCATGGGAGCTCTTCCAAACCAGCACTCCCTTTCCCAAAAGTCCACGTCAATAAGCAAGGGTAAGTTGAGCTGATTTTATGATTAAGATATTATTAAGGTATAATTAAGCTCAATCACTAGCTTATAGACTAGTGAGAGCTTTTGAGAGCTTATAGGAGCTTATCAATAGTAATAATGAGAATAAGGCAATGTTAAGACAGATTATGAAATGAAAGTAAACTAAAATTTGATTGTATTAAGCTGAAATTGAGTACAATACTTTGAAAATGGAAATGGACAGTTTAAAAAAACTAATTAAGCTAAAATTAAGCTAAACTAAAGCTAGGAAAATAAAAAAATAAAAACTCTCCCTTTGTGTGTGAGAGTGTAGGCTATTTATAGCCTGCAGCTGAAGGTTCTAGGCTCTAACTTGCTTCCCATGCTCCATTGAATCATATCCGTACGATTATCTAATCATTGGAGAGTAATTGATGGCCGTTGGATCAAATTATAACTCACTAAAATAAACTATTTTGCCAGCGTGGCATCCGTTGGTTACTTGATTATGCTTCTTAGAAGTACATCGTCAGAGTAAATTCATCAATCCATGGTGCTTACCACTACTCCACTGGCATTTCCTACTTATTGACCAAATAAAGCCTTGAAATATGATTTTATCCCTGTCATCTTGTACTAGAGCCATTTCAATAGAAACCTTCGCGCCCATTAATAAAGCTTTGCGCCTTTGAGATAGATTGTGACTAGTTGTGGTGTAATGTTGGGAAGACGGGTGAATAGTGAAACAAATTTTCGCACCTTTTTCTTTTATAACTGAAGGGGTAAAAACGGGTGGTGAGTTATGGGTAAATGTGCAAGACTAGTCCTATGTCTTTGGTTTATGAAAGTGGAGGTAATAATATGACTTTTATTTTTGGCAGGAAATGACCCGCTGTGGTTTAATAAAAGGCAATGGTTTTAGGGTCTTGGTCCGGGTAGCTGTTTTTTGATAAGTTCGTGCCATTAAGCCTTAGGGACCATTTGTGTAACTTTTGAAACTTGGGGGACTTAAATGGAAACATTGGGATTTTTGTCTTCTAGTGGTTGACTTCTATTGACCAAGGTTTGACTTTCTTTGACTGTTTGACTACTTTTGACTGAAGCTTAACCGTAGTTGACTTTTCTTGGCTTCGACTTTGAATCCTTGGCTTCTTTTGTGCTCTTCTGATTCCCGTGTCCGTGTTTGTCTGTTTTTTGATGGATTTCTTGTGATTTTTGTCTTATCCGTACCTGCACACACAAAACACAAAAACAAGTATATCTTTGCCATTTTAAGTGTGTTTTTGGTCATTTGGGGTTTTTTTAGTGTTAACGGATATGTGTATTTTACACTTATCAACTTACTTTTTATAAATCTTTCTTTTCCCCTCAATGGAAGTATCTCATTTATACCATCTTACAATGTTTAAGTTCTAAATCAACTGCTTAGAAAGAATTTGGTATTAATATAGCATCAGCAATTATATGTTTGGCTAAGAAACAAAAGTTTAATTTTTCTAAATTGATTTTTGATGGTATGTTGAGAAACTTGGATCCTAATTCTAAAAAGTTTTTAATGTATCCAAGGTTTTTACAACTATTTTTGAACAATTAAATTGAAAATCTCACAGCAGTTTTTAATGATGAATATGATACACCTTCTCATACTAAAAAGGTTTTTGAAAACATGAGAAGGGAAGGAAAAGATTTTTCAGGGACAATTACACCCTTGTTTGCTACTATGTTGATACAATCACAAGTAGTGGAGGGTGAAGGTTCAAGATAACCCACTGAACCCCAACATACACCTACTACTGCTTCACCATCTCATATAGAACCAATCCCTATTGTTGCATCATCATCACACCCTAAAAAAACCCACAAACAAAGGAAAACTAAACGAAAGGCCACTGAGATATCTCAGTCTAGTAGACCTACTACCCTTGTAGTAGATGAGACTGTCCATGAGGAGAGGGGAGACAATGTGGAAATGGTTGCCACTACTACTACTAGCTTTGATGCAGAGCAGGGCAGTGGTAACATAAATAGAACCTAATCTACAACAACACTTAATGAGCCTATTCCTAAAGGAACTGGTTCTAGTAGTGGTCCTAAGCGCCAAGACACTGTGGGGGACAAACATTTTACTCTTTACAAACCAACAAATCAACAAAAAAAAATAGCGAATACCCTCTACCCACCCCCATTCCTAACAAATATTAATAGACTAAAAAATCTCATCACATTTATCTCACTCTTTAATAACATCACATAATACCCACAATAATCCCTCTAAATTCATCACTATCTCATTAACATTCTCATTCCACCCCACCCCTAATTTCAATTTCTCCTATATACACTAATCCTCCCCTAACCCCTCTCACTCCCCTCCCCTACTCATACCCTACCATCATTCGTCACTGTTATAGAGAGATACCCCCCCCCACCACCCCCCACCCCACTCCCACACACCCCCCCTCCCCCCCCCCCCCCCCCCCCCCCCCCCCTCCCCCAAGAGAGATACACTCACATCTTCTTTCTATTCTCTCTTACCGGTGTGTTAACAGATTTATCAAGGTCAGATTGTGTGTGTCTAGGAAGTCGCCCTCCGTCTCAATATCCCCGTCTTAAGACTAGTCTGAGCAATGGTATCCCCACACTGACTGGCCTTCTTGGCACCCCACTCCAGCTGCCTACCCCTGAACCAATTCCCTGAGGAAAAGGATAATTAGGTATTGCCGTGGATTGGGTCCTATTTATGTTACCACTGTCGGTTTTGCGGTAAGCTTCTAGCAGGCCAGTAGCAGCAAACCCTTACCACACTGTCTCCCCTCTCCTCATGGACAACCTCATCTGCATCAAGGTTAGTAGGCTCACTAGACTGAGGAATCGCAGTGACTTTGCTTTTGGCTTTCCTATGTTTGTGGGTCTTTTTAGGGTGTGATGATGATGCAACAGTAGGGATTGGTTAAACATGAGATGGTGAAGCAGTAGTAGGTGTGTGTTGGGGTTCAGTGGGTTGTCATGAACCTTCACCCTCCACTACTTGTGATCCCAGCATAGATGGAAACAATGGTGTAACTGTCCCTGAAAAATCTTTTCGTTTCATTCTCATGTTTAAAAAAACCTTTTTAGTATGAGATGGTGTATCATATTCATCATTAAAAACTATTGCAAGATTTTCAATTTAATTGTTCAAAAACAGTTGTAAAAACCTTGGATACATTAAAAACTTTTTAGAATTAGGATCTAAGTTTCTCAACATACCATCAAAATCAATTTAGAAAATTTAATTTTTGACTCTTAGTCCAAAAACATATATATGCTGATTGATATTTTAGTACCAAATTCATTCCAAGCAGTAGATTTAGAACTTAAACATTGTAAGATGGTAGAAGGAGATCTTCTCATTGAGGGGTAAAGAAATGTTTTAGAGAAGTAGTTTAATCAATAAAGCTTTTCATATCCCATCTAATTTGAAGGGTTTTTCAAAAAATCTCTAGTGATTTGGTAGACAAGTAATACCATCCTCATCATCAAAGTGAAGATCTCTCCTCACAGATGATTTTGTTATTACTATAGTCTTGCCATCAACTTTGGCACGTATTTGTGTTTCATTATTGACTGTTTTGGTCTTTGCAGTAGACCAAAACTGCTCAATATAAGATTAGACATCACTTCATCAGGGATTCATATGAGAAGAGATTAATTCAAGTGATCAAGATTCACACTGATCACAATGTTGCTGATTTACTCACAAAGGCATTTGATGTTAGCAGATTTCAATATCTGATTGCAAGTATTGGAATGCTTAACCTCTAAAGTATTGATTGAGGGGAGGTTAATTATGAAGTCTTGATTAATGAAAGGATATTTGGAATGGAATGGAACAGCAGCTAAGGATGAATTTCAAGTTAGTGCTGTTAGAGTGACTTACTACTGGCAAGTATACTTAATGCTGCTAGTTGCATTTAATACTGTTGTCAAAATTAAAAATGTTGAACCAATCAAGCAGAAGTGGGTGAAGGGTCAGGAAATCCCACTAAACCCCATCACACATCCACAACTGTCTCACTATTTAATCTTGAACCAATCACTGTTCCATCACTATCTTAACCCAAAAAGACTCAAAAACCTAGGAAAGCCAAAAGGACCACTGAGATATCTCAGTCTAGTAGACCTATTCCCTTTGTAACAGATGAGACTGTCATTAAGGAGTGGGAAGACAGAATGGAAAGGGCTGCCACTACTGCTTCTAGCTTAGAAGCAGAGCAGGACAGTGGTAACATAAATAGGACCCAATCCATGGAAACACTTAATAAGTCTTTTCCTCAGGGAACTGATTCAGGTAGTGGTCCCAAGTGCCAAGTTACCATATTGGGGGTGCAGAAGCTCAAATTTGATTTAAGGCTGCATCTAAACAAGTCCTATGATCCACCTCTCTCAAGAGTTAACACACTTGGAAGTGGGGAGGACAACTTAAAACTAAAGGAATTGATAGAATTTTGTACCAAACTGTCTATTAGGGCTCTTGATGTGTGATATAAAAATAGATAGAGTGAATTGGTGATAAAAAGAAATGAGAGATATAGTGAGCTAAAAATAGAAAGAGAGTTGTGTGATATAAAAACAGATAGAGTGAATTGGTAAGAAAAAGAAATGAGAGATATTGTGAGATTAAAAATAGAAAGAGAGCTTGTGAGAATCAAAATTAATGATGGAAATGCTTTTTGAAATGAAATTAGAGTTAATGCTGGTGTTTCAAAGTTAATGCTGCTAAGCATAAACTTACTGTTGCCAGTACTAGTTTATGCTGCTAAGCATAAACTTAATGCTGCCAGTACTAGTTTATGCTGCTAGGCATTCACTTACTGCTGTTAGGCATAAGTTAATGCTGCCAGACATAACTTCCTACTACTGGGTTAGTTAATACTGTTAGGCTTAACTTTATGTTGCGAGTTTAAGTTAATGATGTTGAGGGTGATTTCATAAATACTTTGATTCAGGGTTTCAATCACTCATTCAATCAATTTTACACCTTGATATACTCTCTAATCATAAACCCTAACTCAATTTCATCTTTAATCATCAAAACCCATCACAATGTCAACCCCAAAGTTTGTTGAAACTCACGATTTGGTTGCGTTTTTGGAAAAACTCTAAGAAAGTAATGGGTTTGACGACATTATTGATTTTCTGAATGCAAGTTCTATCTAGTATGCGTTAACGGTTAATCCTACAGTATATCAATCATGCATTCAACAGTTCTAGGCAACTGATAAGGCTAAGACAGTTAATGGGAAATGTCAGATACAAGCCCTAGTAGATAAGAAGAAGGTGATCATCACTAAGAAGAGTGTAAAAAGTGATCTTATGTTAGAAGATGCTGAAGGGATTAAATGTTTGCAAAATGATATAAGTTCTGAACAGCTCACACTTATGAGGTATGAAAATCTTACACAAAAGCTTACATTCTATAAAGCTTATTTTTCATTCCAATGGAAATTTCTTATCCATACAATTCTGTAATGCCTTAGTGCTAAAACTACAGCTTGAGATGAATTTAGTAGCACTATGGCATCTGCTATCATCTGTCTTGCTACAAACTAAAAATTTAACTTTTCCAAGTACATATTTGATCATATGATGAATGTGAAGTCCTAAATAAACAGATCTTCTTAGCTTGTTAAAGCTTAGTTAACCTAGATAAATCCAAACTAACTATATGAGAAACTATGATTGTGAATACTACAAGTTATGCGGAATCTAACTTGCAATACTAAGAAGAACAATGAATACTAAACTTGAATATATTGATTGCAAATATTCTGCCTAGGTTACAGAATAACTAACTATAAATTGATATGTGTTTGCTGTGAGAATTGATGTATCTAACTATGCCGTAGGGTTCCTTTTATACACTAAGGAAAACCCTAATGGTATTACAAAACGCGTTAAATAATCATGCATATCTATTCCTAATATATCTCATGCATATCACATAAGCAGTACTAACTTCTTATACTAACAGTACTAATAAACTAACTAGCAGTACTAATGATCTATCATTTTGTACTGGCAGTACTAACTATAACAACTAGCAGTACTAACGACTTAGTTTATATTCTTCAATCTTCAGTAGCAGTATCAATCTTGAACCAGCAGTAGTAAAGTAGTACTAGCAGTAGTAACTCAAAATTCCCAACAATCCTCCCCTAAACTTGATATTTACTTGTCAATCATCAAGTTTCTTCAGTTTAAGCTTCTTGGTCATTATGAGGATGTATTCAAACATTTTACTACTCTTCAAGCATTGATTTGATGATCTTGATAAGCTCAAATTCCATAGTACTTTCTTCTTCAGCTTCTGACTGCAAGTTTAGCATCTTCTCCAATAATTTTTGATCAGTGGGTACTTTTTCTCTACTAGCATATGAATCTTCATAGATGTACCATGCATAAACAGAGTGTGAAATTTCATAATATTGGCTTTATCTTGTCACTACCCCTCCCCTGTTTGGATGCATCCTCCTCATCTAAATCATCATCTGAAGATTCAAACTGTCTGTATTTCCTCCTTCTTGGTTGTGAGTTGCTTGACTTCCTTTGTCTTTCTAATCTCTTGACTCATTTCATTAGTCTGAGGATCTCCATAGTTTGAGCATCCTTCTCTTTCTCCAAGTCAAGCACCTGTTTTGACAATTTTGTACACATAGTCATCAATTCCTGTAGTTGCAATCTACCCTCATCATTTCCAGGTGTGTAACCTCCTGGGAGAGGTGAATCATGGGGTGTGAGTGGTACATTAGCCATCAATTCAAATTGATGTTCCATCCTGCCTCCCACTTCCAGATGTGTGACCTTCTAAGAGAGGTGGTTCATTAGGCTTTTCAAGCACTCTCTGAGACCTAGTCTGAGCAGGAGTACCCCCATGGTTTCTTGGCGCCTGGGACTACCACCTGTATCCATTCCCTGAGGAATGTCAACATTAGGCATTGCCATGGTCTAGGTCCTAATTATGTTATCACTGTCCTGTGCTGCATCTAAGCTAGCAACAGTAGTGATAGCCATTTCCACGCTGTCACCCCCTCCATATGGACAGCCTCATCTGCTCTAAGGTCTTGAGGTAAACTAGTCTGAGGTAACTTAGTGTCCTTTTTGGTTCTCCTATGGTTTTGAGTCTTTCTGTGTCTTTGATATGTAGATGGATGTGGGAGTATTTTCTCAATGTGAGCTTTAGTTTTGAAAACGGGTAGAGGTGTTTCAGTTTGAAGTGGTTCTATTAGAAGTTCAGAAACATTTGTTTGTGAAGTAGAGGGTGTTGGTTGGGGTTCAGGAGGTGTTGCTGAACCTTCACTCTCAGGTACTTGGTTATGCACCAACAGTATTAACGGTAACAAACAGTACTAATATGAGCTTGTCAGTATTAATATTAGTCTAACAGTATGAACTTGTTCTCCAATACCTATGCAATAACATGCCTCTATTCGGCACAAGCACACTAGAAATAACTAGATAGACAAGTGAGAATTCATGAGGATCCATATCTATGCATAACCCATGAATAAAAGTTAAGAACTGTTAACCAAAACAACATACCAGTACTAAATCTTGAGATATCAGATTAAGCTTCAAATTCTTCTAAAGAGCATGTCCAAACCATGTCAAGCATCAATCTACCCATGACAACTAAGCAGTACTAACCAAGCCTAGCAGTATAAACTTTTTGTACCATCAGTACAAAGTTTCTTCAAATAGAGAAAGCTAAGCCCAGCAGTATTAAGTAACTAATCATCATGTTTATCTTCCAACTTCAATCCAATTAGTACTTGTGTATAATCCGCTGTACTTATACACCATTAACCTCCCCTGAGATCATGCAGCTACAGATTAAGCATACAAATGCTTGCCACCAGAAAATTAAATCTACTCACATCAAAAGCTTTAGTGAGCAAATCAGCTACATTATTATCAGTGTGTATCTTGACCATCTCCATCAATCTCTTCTCATAGGAGTCTCTAATGAAATGATGCCGAATCTCTATATGCTTTGTTTTTGAATGGTAGACAGGATTCTTGACAACACAAATAGCACTCTCATTATCAACATGAATATTTGTCTGCATAAAATTGTATCCATAATCCAACATCTATTTTTAGATCCAAAGCACTTGACCACAGCAGTGAGAAGCAACACTATATTCAGCTTCAGTAGTTGAATTAGCCACCACAGTCTTCTTTTTACATTGCCAAGAGATTAACCTTGAACCAAGAAATTGACAACCTCCTGTTGTGGATTTTCTATCCAAACTGGCACCTGCATAGTCACTATCTGAAAAAGCTTCCAATATAAAAGGAGAGTCCTTAGGATACCAAAGGCCTAAATTGGGTCGACCCTTTAGGTATCTAAAGATCCTTTTTACTGCATTTAAGTGGGAAACTTTTGGTTGAACTTGAAATCTTGAGCATGCACAAACTGAGAACATAATATCTGGTCTGGAGGATGTAAGGTACATTAATGACCCAATCATTGACCTGTATAAATGGAAATCAACATCCTTACCATCTTTATCTTTTGTTAAAGCCTTATTGGTTTCCATAGGAGTACTAGCTGTCCTTACATTAGAAAAGCCAAATTTCTTCAAGATTTCACCAGCATACTTGTCCTGACTAATGAAGATTCCATCCTCTTTCTGTTTGACTTGTAAACCCAAGAAGAAAGTGAGCTCTCCTATTGAACTCATCTAGAACCTTTTGTGCAATATTTGCTCAAAATCTGTACACAAAGACTTTTTAGTGGAACCAAAGATGATGTCATCTACATATACTTGTACCAGTAGAATGTCACCCTTGACTCTCTTTATGAACAAAGTCTTGTCAATTTGACCTCTGTAAAATCCATTGTCTAACAGATAGGTAGAAAGAGTCTCATACCAAGCTCTAGGAGCTTGATGTAGACCATATAAGGCTTTCTCCAACTTATAAACTTTTTCTAGAAATTCTGGATCCACAAAACCTAGAGGTTGGGTTACATATACCTCCTCTTCAATAGTACCATAGAGAAAGGCACTTTTAACATCCATCTGATACACAACAAAATTCATGAATGAGGCATAAGCAAAAAATAACCAGATTGCTTCAATCCTGGCAACAGGAGCAAATACCTCATCATAATCAATGCCTTCTTCTTGTTTGTATCCTTGTGCTACCAGCCTGGCTTTGTTTATGACTACTATACCCCTTTCATCTTTCTTATTTCTATACACCCACTTTGTACCAATAGCCTTCTTGCCATAAGGTAGGTCAACTAGTATCCAAACCTTCTGAATCTTGAATTGAAGCAGCTCTTCTTGCATTGCTTCAACCTAGCTTTCATCATCAAGGGCTTGAGCTATTTTTGTAGGTTCTTGCTGAGAGAGGAAACATGCAAATAAGCAGTTATGGAAATCTTTGTGATTTGTCCTTTTTTGTTTTTGGATGTAGCTTATCATAGCATGTTCTCCAGAATTCTTCTTTGACATGCCCCTTGTTTGTACTGTTGACTTTGGATCTCTAAATATTTGATCTTTAGGATGAATAGAGTGCACTCTAGTTATGGGAATAGGACAGACAACAGTTAAAGGTTTCATGTTGTTGAAATCAGCCTCTGCACCCATAACTTGATCAGCAAAAAGAGAATTGTAAGTGTCCAAATCTTCATCAAGTTCTTGATAATCAGTAAGGAAGTCCTTGTTCCTTGTCATATTCCTGGAACATCCACTGTCAAATATTCCTTTGTTCTTCAAAGCTTGTTGTGGATTTCCCTGCACAAAAGTAAGAGAGTCAGTGTCTCTTAGGGACCTAAGCCACTACTGACTTGAGTCTGCCTTGTGGATCAATATAATTTACTCTTTTTGAGACCCATGATCTACTATTGTCTTTGGAGACATTGTTTAAATCAGTCATTTTAGGTCTCCAAACACAACTTGTTGAGGCCTTAACAGCAACGACCCCATTTCCCTTAACAGTACTAACTGTTGTTTGCCTAGCAGTATTAACACCCTTTACTCTGATAGTATTAACTTTTTCATTTGAAATACTGGTGTTTGGTGCTGTTGATTTATGAAAAGGCCTTCTAATAGGTGAATGTGACTTATGAAAAGCATTTGTTCTTAATTTTGAAACATTCACTCCATTTGTATAGGTAGCAGTATTAACTGGTCTGAATGTACTAGTTGATGTTGTTGCTCTTAGAGAGCTTTGCTTAGCAGCACTAACTGGTACTCTTCCAAACCTTGTCAAGACTGCAGATGGAACAAATTTATTTTGATGATTTATTCTCTAAGCACTGTTCCAAACTGGCCGAATTTCCCTTTGACCAGAATTCTTTACCATATTTTTCAAAACAGACTTTTTAGCCATTATCTTTTCAATAAAATCAATCCTTTATATAGATGCTGTAACTTACTGTCCCCTGCCACATACAAAAAAACAGGCTTCTACTTTTGTAAACCCAAATCCTAACCCTAGTTTTTGAGTCATTTTCCCATTCCAATCTCTTCTATCTACCTTAGGATTTTGAGTGATTATCCTAGGTTTTTATCATCTTGTTTAGGTTTAACATATTCATTCCTATTATTATAAACACAAATCCTTTAAAACTAGGTTTGTCTGTTGCTTGCAAATCATTAGATTGAAAAATATCCTCATCATCATCACTAACCCAATCTTCAATGATAACTCCACTAGGCCTAACAGATTCAACTCTAGGCATTTCTACACTAGTATTGCTAGGTGGTGTAATAGTTGCTTCAACTTAAGAAATACTAGCACTAGTCCTATTAAGATTTAGACCTATAAAAAATCACCCAATCTCTCAAAAGATAGGTCAGCAAGTGGAGGCATGTAGTTCCCAGTTAAAGGAGGAGGAACATCATGATATCCATTATCCTTTTTGAACCTATCATTTGTTTGATTTCAATCTCCATTAATTGAATACACTATCAACCGACACTATTAAATAATTCACTACCCACTTGAAATGCAATATTCATTCAATTGATCTCTCATATCCTAGACCATTTTTATCTTTAGAACATATTGACTAATAATCAGTTTATTTTAAGTTATTAGAAATGTTCAATCCTGTTCTAGTTTAGCTTTTAAATCATTATTTTTCTCTAAAGTTTCATTCTAACTGATTTTAAGTCTAGGTGACAGTGTTTACTTTTGTCTTCTACTTCAAATTCTATCTATGATGCAATCTTTTCTTCATAGACAACTTCTATTTTTCAGATGAACAACTAACTGGCCTACTACAGATTCTAGGCCTAACTAATAAGCTATAATTTATAGATTGCCTTACTAAGAGTTTGTCTTTGTTCATCAAACTGTTTTTGAAGTTTTTCATATGTTTTAACACATTTTTTAGAACAAGATTTTACCTCTGTGTCAGACCCTAAAGACTTTAAAGTGTAGGCCATAAGAGCAAACTCAGTTGGTTCATCTTGAGCTATATAACTCCAATCATATCCCAATCTATCTTGGATAATCAAAGCATTGTCCTGAACAACCAATGCATCAGAGGTCTCTACTGGTACAGTTCTCCTGGTGTCCATGCTCCTATACCCTGCATCTTCATTCTTGTTTCATTGATTTCTTAGTGATTTACATTCCTTGGCAAAATGGCCTCTTCTATAACAGTTAAAACATTCAACATTAGCTTTATCAAAACTTACAGGTTCTTTGCCATTGAAGATTAACTTTCTTCCAGTCTTCTTATAAAAACGCTTAACCTTTATAGAAAGCGTAGCAACCTGCCATTTAATGTCCATTTCTTCCAAATTATCCTGATCAAGCTGCTCTAGGTCTTCATCATCAAGTTGTGGACCACTTGACTGATCAGCAAAGAATGAGAACATTAGATCATTAGTATATGATGATGAAGAGGCTTGTCCTTGAGAGCTATGGCTTGCTGTAGTAGAAACACCATTGGCAGTATTAACTTCATTAATACTGTTAGTGTCTTCTGCAGAAAGAAAGGCCACATTCTGTGAGTTTGAAGATGATCTAGAGGAACCTTTGATGTCAGCTTCAAACACTTTCAGGTTATTGTATAGATCATCAATATCTAATTCATCTATACCCTCTTTGTTTCTCATAATCAAAGCTATGTTGTTCCATAATGAAGGTAGAGCTCTTAGAAATTTTTGATTTGCATCTTCAAACACTTTTTGGTTATTGTATATATCATCAATATCTAATTCATCTATACCCTCTTTGTTTCTTATAACAAGGTTTTACTATTATTAATCTACCGCCCCAAGATCAAATGATCCTTGAGGCTAAACTAACTAATACATATATGTCTATAACACATCTACTAACTATCTAACTATGGTGTACACACACCTTTACTATTCGACTCTCATCAGTCGACTATGCTATGGATGGATGATCAAAACAATATGCTTGGACCTCCTTTTATAGCATAAGGAGTCAAGGCTTTACATGGAAACTATTAAAAGATATTAATGAGTAAATCAATTAAATATTCATCTTTATCTCTTCATCTTTATCTCTTTTTGACCAAATCTTCAAGAATTCTTCATGTGCTCCATCAGCTTGTAGAATTCTAAAGTGTCATATTAAGCCTTTTATTTCATTCATCTTTATTTAAGCATATGTAGTTTTGTAATCATCAAATTAATAAACCCAACAATCTTCCCCTATTTGATATTACAAAACTATCTCCATGAATGAAACAATCTTTAAAGCTTCCCATTGACTTAGGATCTTCTTGAACATGCCACCACACATAATAAGCTGCAAATCATATCTCTGTAGTCTTCTTCCCCTTTTGTAATCATCCAATAAGGGTCTTCTGTAGATAAGCAACTTGTAAACACTTCCCCTCAAGTGGTGCATGTAGATAGTTAAACATTTAATCAATAAGCTTCCCATGAAACCAATATGTTTACCATCTCTTGAATCTCGAACTTTTTAGGCTCTATGTAGTGATCACTGATGAAGAAAACCGAGTATAATGAATTTGATGAAGAAGTAGAATATCCTAAACTTGTATCTTATGTCTTGCACTATCCATGTGACGTCAAACTCATACTACAGGAAAAAGTATAAGTAGACTGCAACCTCTTGACAAAATCCTCATTTATCCTATAAAATGAGACGCTGAGCACAATAACGTAACTCCTTCAAGTGATAGCGAATATGAGCATTGAGCATCATAAGAAAAATTACACATTCCTAGATTTT